>JAVTVY010020834.1:0-77731 GCA_036873755.1 Hanleya hanleyi
CGAACGTTTGAAAAGTTTGTCTCGAATTTTCATCTCGTGTTTGATTTTGTTGGTGATCCACGGTTTATCGTTTGGATGTATAAAAACATATTTATGTGGAATAGCTTTCTCAGCTGCCCTGGTTAAGTTAGAAGTGACACAATTACACCAGAGGTCGATGTCATTTTCGTCTTTAAGATCATCCCAATCAACATCAGATAGAATAGCTCTGAATTTGTCCCAATCAGCTTTGTCATAGTTCCAAATTAGACGTCTAAATGATCTCGGCTTTGAGATACGAGATTTAAGTAGCACGAAGGTAGGTGCATGATCACTGCAAAAAGGAACCAAAACGCCACTGTCGGTGACAATCTGCAGAGTCCTGCATAAAATGGGATCAAGCAGGGTGTTTGACACTGGACGAGTTGCTTCGGTTATTAGTTGGCTAAAACCCAGAGTATTTATAAGATCACGCAACTGATACTTCGAAGGGTTGAAAAGATCATCATTTAGGTCACCGAGGATTATGATGTTTTTACCTGGATTAGAATCACGGACATTTTCAATATTATCAGCCAGAGTTTGCCATCTGTCTACAGGTGTATTTGGTGGGCGATATATCGTGCACAGAAGAGTGTGGGGAGAGTCATATAGTTCGATCCATACCATTTCTATAGATGGAGATTCATATTCGTGTCTACGAATAGCGGAAATATTTTGAGAAATATAAACGCACACCCCACCCCATGCTTGGTCGCGATCTTTCCGAAAAGGTTCCTGGAAACCAGAAAGCAATATTTTTTTAGTGTCGATGAGAGGTGTTAAATGACTCTCAGTGATAGCTATGATGTCGAATTCCCCCAAATTAGCTTCCACTAGGTTTATTTTATCGACAAGACCACATATATTATTATCAGCGATTGCGAGTTTATAGCCCCCAGGACCAGGATTTAATTCAACGTCACCAGAAAGCATTAGGAGAATCGAGATCAATACGAAACTAGTAACATTAGATTCAAGAATAATAAATGAAAACCAGGTTATGGATTTCAGAAAATTCTGGGTGCATCTTAATAGCTTGAGAAGGTTCAAAATCTGTATACAAAATGTGGAAGTACGGATGAAGTACCCATTGATTGTATATCTGACTAATATCCGACGCGGAATAAATGACACATCAACTGAATATAATCTGAGTAATAATGATATGGAAGCATGGGATGATTATTGTTCAATAATATTGTTTTAAAACCAAACATGGGTCGTTTCAACTGAAAAATAAAGTTTCACCGGTGTTTTAACCTCGGTGTGTTATTCGTTTTATAATTTTGTATTATTCATTGCAGATTCCATTTTACTGAGAATTATTGAGATATATTTCGAGTGAGGAGTTTATACAGTTATATCAACAAAGTTAATTTCTGATATAAGCTTGTCTGCTAGAGGTTAATAATGGCAATCGGAACCAGAGATGTTGATAATTCACACCACAGTCGGTCTTTGGAAACCGTCGTCTTGAAACAACAGCGAAAAGAGAGACGAGTTCATTACTTTGGGAAAACTAGGGAAAAACACTTTTCGCGTTGATTGATAAGATAGTTACGTTCTATTATTCATAGGTGTGTTTATTGCAGGAATGAGCCACATGGCTCCTCTCCCAATCACATGTACAAAAAATAATAACAGAATCAAACCACTGACTGCAATAATAGTGTAACGAAAGTGCAGGTTGACAACGACCCCTTTCATAAATCACAGCTTCTGAATGTTACGTGACTATGTGAAATCGAAAGTTACATTGTGTTTATGTGTGCGGTTGACTTACCTGATGGAATTCAACGCTGTAATTTTCCTGGAATGAACGATAATATTCCGGGAGACAGACAATGCCTCGAAACCCCGGCGAAGTTATCTCAAACGACCAGTCTGGACGGTGGAAGGGACTCTGGTAAGCCCACTCGCTTCGCTGAAAATGACGTCAGTCGGGAATGCGGAAGTCGATTTCGGTGAATATGTAGATGACGGACAGTGAACTTTGCGGTCCTCGTATGAATTAACTAGAGGGAGTTGGAAGCTGAGATTTACCAGTTATGTCCGTTATGAATTGTGGTTTGTTCCTCCATAGCCATATTTATCCAGCGAAGTCCAGATAAACTGATCGGGAAATGTTGTAAGTGACAATAAAGAGGGCGCTGTCATCTTCGACGACGTGTTTCTGCCTTTATCCGCAGAAGAGCGGTAGCCCTATATAAGCCGGACTCTCGCTGAAACGAGGCAGACCAGCAGAAACATCGAGGTGAGAGCACACGCAAAATCATTTGGGGAGAAGAAATCCAATACATTGCCGGGCCGGAGAAAGGCCGCCGCCGAATTGGAGAAGTAAAGCCGCCGAATTTGTGCCGCCGCCGAATTTGTACATTGCCGGGCCGGAGATAGCATGGCCATACATGAGCCGCATCTCTCTTTGCTTTCAACCGTATCGCACAGTTGTTCAAAGATTGCGCTGTGGTTCGTGTATCTATTAAGCTGTATCTGGTAAGGGATGCGAGTCCCTGTGAAGAAGATATAGCTAAAGCATTTCATACACAGTTCCTACATAAACAATTATTCATGCACACATGTACTTAAACCACAACCCACGGGTTGAAATACATTCACGCTAACACCCACAAGCTATAGGTTCGAGCCTATAGCTTGATATATATACACCTACCCAGTCAATCGTACGATAAACGATTATCCATTCACGCTTCCATAAGCATACAGTCTCTCACCACCCTGTACATATATTGAGTAATTCACGGCCAAGGATAGATTACTACTGTCTCATACCGTAGTATATAGAGGGGGAATCCTTGACCTGATGCCCATCTATTGCGGAAGACCCTGCAGTAGTATAGAGAGAGGGTTCAAGGGTCAACTGACCATACAGTAGTATAGAAGGAGGGTTCCTATACCAGTTGACCATACAGTAGTATAGAAGGAGGGTGCCGATTCCAGGTGCCCATACAGTAGTATAGGGAGAGGGTTACTAGACCAGGTGCCTGCCTATCCACCGTGTGTTATTGATGTCCGATCCTATGTGGACCGTGTAGCCGTAACTCTAGCCTTGATGATTCGTCCTTGTAGCGGGGCCGCGGAGTGAGTCGCCGTGAGCGGGGTCGCTGAAGCCTGGGGGTGTATTCCTACGAGGGGTGCCGTCTGCTACTGTGGTGAGCCGTGCAGTTGAATAGTCCTGCGGTGTTACAGAGAGACGGGCCGGTGCCGTAGAAGCCTTTGTACTGTGATAGTACTGTCGTGCCCAGGCCGTCCGCATCCATTGACGGTTATCAACGCTTGGAGGGGCTTAGTCGTGTAAGACGAGACACGACGACGACGAGAAGTCCATACCACCCGAGGGAGGAAGACCGGGGGAAGGAAGACACACGTCGGACATAACCACGGGAGGGCCAGGTCGTGTAAGACGAGACACGACGCGGTGTTCATCCATACGGGAGTGAACGAAGACCTGGGGAAGGAAGGCAGACGTTGGACCTTTCCACGTATATCTGGGGAAGGACGATAGACGCTGGAACCTACTACAAGCCCTGGGGAAGGAAGATAGAAGCTGGACCCATCCATGAGAGAACCGGTCGTGACCAGACTGTGGCTGTGACCAGGCCTGCTCGCGTTATAGCTAGGGCTATATATATTTTGTATATATTTTCTATTGAACTTCGGTTAATGATAACTATAAGAGTACAGATAATTCATAGAGTAGGGATCTTCTTTGCAGGGATTGTACGCTACCACGATTTGAATCCTGTATACCTGCTCAAAGAATTATATGTCAGTATTGCATTAATTTGCTTTGGTTGTCATTACAGGTCTTCCTTTCCAACCTCCTTGATCCAGACAAGGTGACAGGTTGAATCGAACTCCCTCGTTGGCCAGGATCAGTGCCCGAGTGCGTTCCCAGTAGCCTGACAGTTTGTCTTGGGGACCCTGCGCACTCTGTGGATCTGAAACATCCATTATCCCACGTTATAGAAGTAGAAACGTTTCAACTGGTGGCAGCGGTGGGATGGCCAACTTCTGGGAGACGAAGGAAAGGAGACCAAGCCTGGCGGATAGAAAAGATCCGGCCCAGACAACCATGAATAGGAGTGGAGATTTCGGCGCCAAGTTGCGACAGTGGGAAGCCATGAGCCAACCACCTGACGAAAGAGGAGCCCAACGGAAGTTTTCCACAACGCCGAGTCCTCGGGAACGACGTGACACGGGAGGAGATGTAGGTTCCGGGCGATCGACTACAGCTACTCGGGCCTCTGGAAATCTTCTTGACTTGTCCACGCAAGAACTGGAAGCGGAGCTGTTGACACCACCGGCCGACCAGACGCCACGACCTTCAGCGGAGATGTCTACCGAAGATCGACTGAGAGGGCGCGAGCCAGCAGATGAACAGCCTGACGTTGATCTAAGACGAGAGGTGGAAGACCAGCGTAATGTCTCAAATGCATTATGCACAGCGGTGACCGCCATGATGGGACAGATGTCGACGATACTGAGAAATCAAAGTGCCAGTGAGGAGATGACTCCACCGAAGGCAGAAGATTACACTCATTCTGGGCCGGCCGGACTGGAACGGGGTCGAGACGGAGCCGCATCGGGGACGACGTCGAGGCGAGATGAGTCACCGCCAAGAAGACGCCGGGACGAACCACCTTCAGTTTCATGGGACCATCCGGTACAGACGTCCACGCCCATGGGGGAACCTAGACGGCCGAAGACGACGATGGTGAAGGCCGCTACATACGATGGTACCACGCCATGGCGGGATTATTTGGCTCACTTCGGGCACTGCGCCGTGATCAATGGATGGACCTACCAACAACAGGGTCAATACCTGGCCGTCGCCTTAAGGGGGTCAGCGCAGCAGGTGTTAACCAGCCTTAAGTTTGTACCGGGCAGTACCGACTACGACCGTTTGAAGGAAGCCTTAGGGAAGCGCTTTGCCCCTCCGAATCAGATGGACCTGCACATGTCACAACTGAGATCAAGGTACCGCGGAAAGGATGAAGATCTTCCGGGCCTGGCTCAGGCATTGATCCGCCTGACACAGCTGGCTTATCCCGATGCCGGAGACGACATTCAGGATACTCTAGCCAAGGATCAGTTCCTGGACGCCATCGGTGATGAGCTGAGATTTCAAGTCTGGCAGACTAGGCCTAAAACCTTGGATGCGGCAGTACATGCGGCCGTGGAACTGGAGGCATTCAAGATCTCCCAGCGTTGGAAACCCTGGCCGACAGCCAAGTCCACTGCCCCGGAAGAGGGAGATAAGGCAGTCGCACCCCCTGAAGAGGATGAGACTGAGAATCAACGGTTGCGGGAAGAAGTGAAGAGGTTAAAGGAGGTTATTCAGGAGGACAGTGAACCACCAAGGCCACAATGGCCGGGACGATACCAGTCGAGATGGGGACATAGACGTGACCATCAACGACCATACGACAGCCATGATCGAACATCAGGATGCTGGTCGTGTGGAAGAGACGGGCATTACCGGGCGAACTGTCCAGAGTTGCGCAGGCCGGATGATCATCCACCCCCAGGACAGCCGAAACCTCCACTGAAACCTCCTACGGTGAATAACTCTGGTGAGGCCGGATTGTATCTCCCGGCCAAGATGGGATCCGTAGGATTGTGGTGCTGCGTCGACACAGGTGCATCAGTTTCTCTTCTGAACGTGCGGGTGTACAACCAGCTGAGTCCCCGACTTAGGCCGGCATTGAGAAGTCCCTCCTTTGCGTCCATTCGTATGGCCGATGGTACGTGTATGCCACTACAGGGTGAAGCAGACTTTAAGGTCACGATAGATGGGACTACCCGGACTCAGACGATGATTGTTGGGACACTGACCGTGGATGCCCTCCTGGGTTATGATTTCCTGAGTACCCACTGTACTGCGATTGATACGGAGAAGCACCGGGTGAAGTATGGCGGCCGATATATCCAGTGTGAGGTCGTGGGGAGCCACGAATGCCATCGGGTGTCTGTAACGGAGACTTTTACTATACCAGCTGGAGCTGAGGCAGTGGTGACGGGGACCGTCCGAGGTGCTCTACCGGGGGAGGTCGGAATGGTGGAAAATATCATTGGGTTCACACAGAAGACTGGAACCATGGTGGCCAGAGCCCTGGCCGAAGTTGACCGTGACCATGAAGTTACCCTGCGGTTCCTTAACCTGTCCACTGACCCTGCCATAGTACAAGCCGGCACTCTGTGTGGTAGTTTGACTGAAGTGGAGGTAGTAGATAATTCAGCTCCACTTACTGCAGAGCCTTTGAGCCAGCATGGTCCAGCCTCTGGTGAAGCAACGGTGCCAACCCCAAGATGTCCACCGCACCTACGGGCCTTAGTACAACAGTCCAGTGATGGATTGGAAGTTGAGAGAGCTTTAGCTGTAGAAGACTTGGTTACTCGCTTCACCCACTTGTTCGCCAAGGATGACAGTGATTTGGGGCGAACAACGATGGTGCAACATCATATCAAGACGGGGAATGCGCCACCTATCCGGATTCCTCCACGACGTCCGCCCCTTCATGCCCGTGGAATAATAGACGACCAGGTTGAAGACATGCTGCAGCGGGGAGTCATTGAGCCATCTAATGGGCCTTGGTCTGCTCCGGTTGTCCTGGTACGGAAGAAGGATGGGAAAATGCGATTCTGCGTTGATTACCGAGCCCTCAATAAAGTAACGGAGAAAGATGCCTACCCCCTGCCGAGAATCGACGATTCCCTGGATTCTCTGTCTGGTGCCTGCTGGTGGAGTACGCTCGACCTGATGTCGGGGTACTGGCAGGTCGAAGTAGCCCCGGAAGACAGATGTAAGACCGCCTTTGCCACTCGACGGGGCCTGTACCAATTCCGGGCCATGCCTTTCGGGCTTTGTAATGCTCCAGGAACCTTCGAGCGATTAATGGAGGCAGTTTTGGCAGGCTTCCGTTACGAGACGTGCTTAGTGTACCTCGACGACATAATCGTTTTTGGCCGGACCTTCGAGGAGATGATCCAACGACTGGAGGGAGTCTTCCAGAGGCTGCAACAACACGGCCTGAAATTGAAGCCCTCGAAATGCGTCATCGGGAAACGACAAGTCCTTTATCTGGGTCATATAGTGACGCAAGACGGGATTGGTACCGACCCGGAGAAGATTCGGGCTGTACGAGAGTGGCCGACGCCTGTTTCCCAAACGGATGTCAGAAGTTTTCTTGGCCTGTGTGGGTACTACCGGCGTTTTATACGAGATTTTGCGACTGTAGCAGCCCCTCTTCATCGACTGACGGAGAAGAAGGCGGTATTTATGTGGGATGATACAGCCCAGACGGCATTCGACCACCTAAGACAGAAGCTGACGACTGCACCTATGTTAACGATGCCGGACTTCCGACAATCCTTCATCCTGGACACAGATGCCAGCAATTTCGGCATTGGGGCCGTCCTGTCCCAGGAGATCAACGGGGAGGAAAAGGTCGTAGCCTATGCCAGCAGGGTGCTGTCCAAAACAGAACGTGCCTACTGTGTGACTAGAAGGGAACTGCTGGCTGTCGTGTACTTTGTCAAGTACTTTCGGCATTATCTGTTTGGCCGAAAATTTCTACTGCGCACTGATCATGGGTCCCTGAGGTGGTTAATGCGGTTTAAAGAACCGGAGGGACAATTGGCTCGCTGGATACAAGCTCTTGGAGTCTACGACTTTGAAATCCAGCATCGACCCGGACGGAAGCACGGAAACGCTGACGCCATGAGCCGAATCCCGTGCAAGCAGTGTGGACGATCCGGGTCGGAGGTCCAGGAAGCTGCCCGTGTTACGGAGATCGTACCGCCGACTGCAGACTTCAGTCAAGCTCAGGCCGCGGACCCAGACTTGCAGCCTGTCCTGGAGTGGGTAAAGAAAGGCAGTCGACCCGCCAGGGAGGACATCAGTCAATATGGGCCCGTAACTAAGACCCTGTGGGGTGCCTTCGATCTATTGGAGATGAGTGGAACCTTGCTTGTGCGGAGATGGGTGAATGCTCGGGGAGAAGTGAAACGACGGCTTCTGGTGGTCCCTCGCTCCCTCAGACGGAAAGTATTGAAAGAGTGGCATGACAGTGTAACCGGTGGTCACCTTGGGGTGAAGAAAACCTTGGCAAAAGTGAGACAGGCGTACATGTGGCCTGGTCTACAGACCGATGTTCGGCAATGGTGCCGGAGTTGCGACGTTTATAATCGCAGGAAGTTGGCAGGACGGAAGCCCAGAGGTCCTCATCGCGGTCAGATGACCGGAAGTCCAGGCGACAGAGCAGCTGTTGATATTCTCGGGCCATTGGCAGAAACCGGTCAGGGAAACCGATACGTAGTCGTCATTGGAGACTATTTCACCCGTTGGGTGGAAGCTGTAGCCTTACCCAATCAGGAAGCCACAACGGTTGCCCAAGCTGTCGTGGATCACTTCGTGACCAGATTTGGCGTACCAATGGCAATCCACTCTGACCAGGGTCGTCAGTTTGAAAGCAGAGTATTCCAGGGGATGTGCCGCATACTCGGAATGAGAAAAACGAGGACTACACCCTATCACCCCCAGTCGAACGGCATGATTGAACGGTTCAATCGGACCTTAGCCCAGATGTTGCATGCCAGCATTGACCGTCACCCGGACGACTGGGACCTTCACATTCCGTTGGTGCTGATGTCATACCGTGCCACCGTGCATGAGACGACGGGATATTCCCCAAACATGATGGTGTTTGGGAGGGAAATCGCCTTGCCGTCGCACCTGACTTTGGGAGCACCTCCGAAGCAGCAGGTAGAGCCGACACAGTGGGTCGAAGATCTCCGGGATGAGATGGCTGAGATACACGAGTTTGCCCGAGAGACTACGAAGAAGAGCTTGAGGCGGCAGAAACGTATCTACGATACGAGGGCTTTTCCCCACAAGTACAAGCCTGGTGATCAGGTTTACCTGTATATTTCCGCCACTAAACGTGGGGAGATCCGGAAACTACGAGACCGGTGGGGAGGACCTTATACTGTGAAAGAAGCCCTGACTGATGTGACATATCGCATCGCCGACGAGGCTGGTGGCCTCCGTGTAGTCCATCATGATCTTCTTAAGCCCTTCTACCCCAGAGAGACGTCGGATAGTGAGACCACTGAGTCTACAGAGAATGATGGTGATGTCGAGTCTGAGAATGACTCGGAGCCCGCGACGGTCTTTCCATATCCGGTGGAGCATCCAGCCGTAGTGAGATCTCCAGCACCTCGGCAGACGAGGAGTGGACGGAGAACCCGTCGTCCTCCAAGATTGGCAGATTACGAGGTTGGATTACCGCCGGATCCTCCTGTTGAAGACGAGTCGCCACTTCCGGAAGAGCAGATGGCCTTGCCGGAGAGGTGGAGTCCTCCACGAACGACTCGTGGACGTCGTATCCAGCGACCGAGGCGCTTTAATGACTACGTTTTAGCCTGTCAGTGGACAGGAGATGCACGACCGTATGGTCGGAGAAATACGGTTGATGACCGTGATCGTCGAGGGATGACCTGTGGTGCAGGTCCGACCTCCAAGTACCCCTGTGGACGACGAACACAGGATGGGCGATTCTGAGGCTTTACTGCCTCAGATGAATGATGCATGACTCCAGCAAGAGACAGCTGTGGCCTGCTGTGGACCTGATGTCCATTGCAGGTGACGACGACTTGGCCAGGAAGTCAAGAGGACCGTCGTCCTGTAATTTTGTTGTATATACACTGTACATATGTTCCATTCTGCACACCCGCGCTACTGGTAGCGTGACGAGAGCCATGACGAGGGCGTCATGATTTTCGAAGGCGGGGGTAGTGTAACGAAAGTGCAGGTTGACAACGACCCCTTTCATAAATCACAGCTTCTGAATGTTACGTGACTATGTGAAATCGAAAGTTACATTGTGTTTATGTGTGCGGTTGACTTACCTGATGGAATTCATCGCTGTAATTTTCCTGGAATGAACGATAATATTCCGGGAGACAGACAATGCCTCGAAACCCCGGCGAAGTTATCTCAAACGACCAGTCTGGACGGTGGAAGGGACTCTGGTAAGCCCACTCGCTTCGCTGAAAATGACGTCAGTCGGGAATGCGAAAGTCGATTTCGGTGAATATGTAGATGACGGACAGTGAACTTTGCGGTCCTCGTATGAATTAACTAGAGGGAGTTGGAAGCTGAGATTTACCAGTTATGTCCGTTATGGATTATGGTTTGTTCCTCCATAGCCATATTTATCCAGCGAAGTCCAGATAAACTGATCGGGAAATGTTGTAAGTGACAATAAAGAGGGCGCTGTCATCTTCGACGACGTGTTTCTGCCTTTATCCGCAGAAGAGCGGTAGCCCTATATAAGCCGGACTCTCGCTGAAACGAGGCAGACCAGCAGAAACATCGAGGTGAGAGCACACGCAAAATCATTTGGGGAGAAGAAATCCAATACATTGCCGGGCCGGAGAAAGGCCGCCGCCGAATTGGAGAAGTACCGCCGCCGAATTTGTGCCGCCGCCGAATTTGTACATTGCCGGGCCGGAGAAAGCCCGCCGCCGAATTGGAGAAGTACTGCCGCCGAATTTGTACATTGCCGGGCCGGAGAAAGCCCGCCGCCGAATTGTGCCAGCGCCGGGCCGTCACCAGGCCGCCGGATAATATAACATCATTGCATACATTTACACACACTTACATTCACATGTCCGGGCCGTGTTTACTCTACTTCGATCTCTATTCGGCATCAACCGTAATGCACAGTTGAACGGATATTGCGCTGGAAGTTAAGAGTATAGACGTTTATCGCCAATGGTTATTCTTATCCTCTACCGTACGCCAGTACGGGCTCAGCTCTGGGAATTAACTAACGGCGTTAGAGTCGATAGCATGGCCATACATGAGCCGCATCTCTCTTTGCTTTCAACCGTATCGCACAGTTGTTCAAAGATTGCGCTGTGGTTCGTGTATCTATTAAGCTGTATCTGGTAAGGGATGCGAGTCCCTGTGAAGAAGATATAGCTAAAGCATTTCATACACAGTTCCTACATAAACAATTATTCATGCACACATGTACTTAAACCACAACCCACGGGTTGAAATACATTCACGCTAACACCCACAAGCTATAGGTTCGAGCCTATAGCTTGATATATATACACCTACCCAGTCAATCGTACGATAAACGATTATCCATTCACGCTTCCATAATCATACAGTCTCTCACCACCCTGTACATATATTGAGTAATTCACGGCCAAGGATAGATTACTACTGTCTCATACCGTAGTATATAGAGGGGGAATCCTTGACCTGATGCCCATCTATTGCGGAAGACCCTGCAGTAGTATAGAGAGAGGGTTCAAGGGTCAACTGACCATACAGTAGTATAGAAGGAGGGTTCCTATACCAGTTGACCATACAGTAGTATAGAAGGAGGGTGCCGATTCCAGGTGCCCATACAGTAGTATAGGGAGAGGGTTACTAGACCAGGTGCCTGCCTATCCACCGTGTGTTATTGATGTCCGATCCTATGTGGACCGTGTAGCCGTAACTCTAGCCTTGATGATTCGTCCTTGTAGCGGGGCCGCGGAGTGAGTCGCCGTGAGCGGGGTCGCTGAAGCCTGGGGGTGTATTCCTACGAGGGGTGCCGTCTGCTACTGTGCTGAGCCGTGCAGTTGAATAGTCCTGCGGTGTTACAGAGAGACGGGCCGGTGCCGTAGAAGCCTTTGTACTGTGATAGTACTGTCGTGCCCAGGCCGTCCGCATCCATTGACGGTTATCAACGCTTGGAGGGGCTTAGTCGTGTAAGACGAGACACGACGACGACGAGAAGTCCATACCACCCGAGGGAGGAAGACCGGGGGAAGGAAGACACACGTCGGACATAACCACGGGAGGGCCAGGTCGTGTAAGACGAGACACGACGCGGTGTTCATCCATACGGGAGTGAACGAAGACCTGGGGAAGGAAGGCAGACGTTGGACCTTTCCACGTATATCTGGGGAAGGACGATAGACGCTGGATCCTACTACAGAGCCCTGGGGAAGGAAGATAGAAGCTGGACCCATCCATGAGAGAACCGGTCGTGACCAGACTGTGGCTGTGACCAGGCCTGCTCGCGTTATAGCTAGGGCTATATATATTTTGTATATATTTTCTATTGAACTTCGGTTAATGATAACTATAAGAGTACAGATAATTCATAGAGTAGGGATCTTCTTTGCAGGGATTGTACGCTACCACGATTTGAATCCTGTATACCTGCTCAAAGAATTATATGTCAG
Source organism: Hanleya hanleyi (assembly GCA_036873755.1). Lineage (NCBI taxonomy): Eukaryota > Metazoa > Mollusca > Polyplacophora > Lepidopleurida > Hanleyidae > Hanleya > Hanleya hanleyi. Next base: position 12,295 of record JAVTVY010020834.1, read on the forward strand.
TATTGCATTAATTTGCTTTGGTTGTCATTACAGGTCTTCCTTTCCAACCTCCTTGATCCAGACAAGGTGACAGGTTGAATCGAACTCCCTCGTTGGCCAGGATCAGTGCCCGAGTGCGTTCCCAGTAGCCTGACAGTTTGTCTTGGGGACCCTGCGCACTCTGTGGATCTGAAACATCCATTATCCCACGTTATAGAAGTAGAAACGTTTCAATATGACTGGCTTAACAGACAACTCTACTAGAATGACTAATCAATCAGTTCAAATTAATTTTTACATATAAGCAATTAAAGACATTTTCAGATTGATGTATTTCTACCGACTATAAATATAGACATACATACCAGGATTGCTAAGTTCTTTTACATATTAAAATTGTCTAGCCATGTATTGTGCTCTAAGTTCTTTGGCGTCAATTATGAATTTTCCCACAGAGATGATCCCTTTTTTAGACTGGAAATTTAACAATAGTTTTAATTTTTTAAGAGACGGCCATGACCAGTAATATTTCTTAAAATATTGTTTTCTTAGAGCAGAGTACAGTGGACAGCATAGTAGAAAATGAAATTCATCCTCCACCATACCGGAGCTACAGACCTTACAAATACGATTAGGCTTCGGGATATTATTGTATCGGCCGATCTCAAGTTCTAGCCCATGAAAACCACATCTGAAACGAACTATAGTACGAAAGACTTTTCCACTTAATGATGTTGAAAACTCTATGTATTTTTCTTTCGAGAAAACCTCTTTTACCATTACATATGTAGAGAATCTTGTTGATGTTTTAATATTAGCTGACCAATTTTGTATAAAAGAGTCTTCTATCGTTCTGTGTACATGATATATATTTAATTGGGTCGGGTCTTCCAAATGAAATAAATAGCCGTATCCATTACTCTCCAGTAAATGTCTAATTCCTTTACACCAGTTATATAACCTTTTTGGATACACTTTCCCGCATTGTAATTGGTACAGTCTATAAGGTAAAGAATCTTTCTTACTCACCAGCTTACCCCAGAATTTAACAATCTTTTTTTTTACATTCAGTAGACAAGCTGTATCTACCAAGCTCCCCATATATAAACATATTTGGAGCATTTTTTGGGAGACCCCAAAAAACTTACAATATTGAGTGTATACAGATTCCATAAAATGAATTTTATCTAATTCAGAAGTTCATCTGCTGAAGCTCACCTTTATTACAAATACTTGTTGTCAAAATGAAGCCCGAGGAGTAATCGACGAGAGGTAGCCGATGCGAGTGCTTTGAAACAGGAGCTACCGTAAAGGGAGATAAACTAGTCACTCACCCCGAATTACAATCGCGGTGGATGGAACAATATCGGGCGACCATGTGACCGTGATCGCTCGTTTTCATTGGAAGATTTTGTCTGAAGCGGGATAATATTAGTTACACGGTTTGTCAGTGACCCAATTCAGAAATATATGGGTCAGTAAAATGTATATTGTGCGAGGCGTCAACAAGTCTCAGCTCCCCAATTCCATGGATAAACATATATGCGGGTCGGAGGTACACACCAAATCGCCCAGGCTAGATAGGGGTTGATGTACGCAACGATATATCAATCGTACGTGACTGTTCTTCTGAACGACGGTATTCTATATGATTTTGATACAACACGTAGTTCTGTGTCCGGCGGATTACGGCCACAGTTAGCCTCAGTAATTATATTGATATCAACACATTAAGCTAATGATTTTTGTTGTTATTTTAATGTTATGTTTATTTCGAAAATAAATCAACTGAGTCAGGCACATACATGTGTAGTATGGCTTACACGGTCCCACTTTCTCCATCAATTATTCGTGTGGCTTTTCCATCTATAGACAGAAGTCATGTAGAGGTCAGCTTTCCATGCTTTAACTTCATATGGGTCTTCAGGCAGGTCTTGGTGGCAAGAACTTTATTGCATATTTGGCAGGCATGTCTTTCCGTGTGACGCTTCATGTGGGTAGATAACGACGATTTCAAAGAATAAGCTCGATCGCATATGTTACACTTATACAGTTCTCCGCCATTGTGGTTGGTCATGTGATTTAGCAGCTGCGTGCGCAGATAAAATCCGGCGCCACAAGTTTTGCAGGCGAATCGTTTTTCTCGAGCCGGATCTGCATGTATTTTTGCGTGAAGTGTTAACGAGTCTTTACGATGGAATCGCTTTTCACAGACAGTACAGGTGAACGGCTTTTCTCCGGTATGAGTTCGAAGGTGTATGCGTAGACTATATTGTGACGTAAAAGTTTGACCGCATACGTCACATTTAAATTCGCTCCCTTTGACCTCTCGCCGATGATTGTTCTTGTGTCTTGTCAAATTACCTTTAACCTTGAATCGTTTGTGACAGATATTGCACGGGTGGGGTTTTTCATCGCTATGTGATCGCATGTGTCTGTCAAGGGCAGACTTTTTAGAAAAAGCCCAAGAACATAGGTGGCATTTGAACTTCATTTCGCCTCTTGGTAAATGAGCATTGCGCATGTGCTCCTCAAGGTTATGTCTGATCCGCACACCACATATATTACATTCATGAGGTCGTTCTCCTGTATGTGATAACCAATGAATATTTAGAGCAGTTTTCCGACGGAATTTTCTTGAACAAATGCTACATTTGTGTGACTTTGAAGATTTAACACTCCTCTTCGCTGCTAAACCAGAATGAGTTTGATCAGAATGTTTGTTGATGGCTGGCGTGTCCAGATCTTCAGTCTGATGACCTACCCGTCTGCCTCTTTTCGTGAATCCAGCACCATGTCTTAGGGCCTTTTCTTTTCCGCCGTTTTGTAGGCCTACAGGCAGCTCGAACAAGAGTTCTACATAAATTAAACCCTCCTTCAACCCGCAGTCAATATCAATTCTCTTTTCTTTTATGTCTGAAGCTAATTCGGCCTGGTCAGAGTCGTCTTCATATAAGTCCCACTCTACTCGGAACTTTTCGTTCGACTCGTCTTCCGACGTAAACAATCGAGACGTGCCGATGTTTTCGAATTCCAGCGGAATGGGTTTAAGAGATACCGGATGATTGGGACCAGCGCCAGATTCCTTGTTATCAGGCCTACTGTGCTGACAAATAGAGAGTCCGTGGTGTTGTGTATCATCCGACTGTTTCCTTTTGTCCAAGTCAATCGGCGAATTACCGGTAATCACTATGGAGGGCTTATAATCTGCCAGAGCAGGACTGGTGTTTCCGACACGGAATTTGTTCTCGTCACACCGCTCTTCTTTGATCGAATACACTTCCGGCTGTTCAAACGGACGAACGTCTACCTCTTCCGGCTCCATAACTTCCACCTTTGAAGAAATATGAATGTGTATAAAAATCTTCATCGAACATGTATGCACATGGAATATTCATGTAACCCACATGTATAGTATGCAATGCATTTGGTGCACTCACATGTAGTAAGAGTTTGACTAGTCTTTTTTTTCTCTTAATTTCATACCGGATAGTTTGATTGTTTTGTTAATTTAATAGTCCGCCCACTAATACCGGTAAATGCATGTCACATTTTTGAAGGGGAACTCGATTTAGGGTCATCTGAGAAGAAAGTAAGTGTTACAATTCTAAAGAAGATGCCGTTTACCGCATGTAAATACTTCAAACGGTTGCTGAAATATTGCGGTTTGAAATATAATCTGATATTCAGGGAATTTATGCAAAGGAGACTCACGATAATGAGCTAAATTTATGCTGGTAGTTTAATTTCTTGCAAATTTATAATATTGATTATTCATAGTCAGTTTTAAGACTTTCTTTTTGAAAAAAAATCCAATTAGATCTAGAAATACGGTTACCATAGCAATCAGTTAGTAAGAATATTATTTTCGAAATTTTGCAGGTTTTGAAATCTTAATTACTGACTATTGAGTTACAACGGTCTACACCATTCATATTCATCAAAAACATCACTTTAACCATTTAAGTTCCCGAGACAAAGTACCTGCAGCTATGGTAACCATATTTTTGAAACAATTGGTAACCAAGTGATAAAACTGATATCCAATAACTTGTAAACACAATGGTAATGAGATGAAAAAGAATCAGAATCCTATACATCATGACAAAAATATACATGTACCACTATTTTTCCATTTAATCATTTCCATTTCACTGCGTGACATCATCAAAGCTCAGTCGCATACCAAGGTAATTTGTACCAATATTTCAGCAACTTTTATGAATATTTTCATGAAATCGATTTTAATTATGTCAACAAAAAAATGACAACAACATATTACGGTCATTTTGAGACCATTTGCATAAATCCCTAGCAGAGGATCATGGGTAAATTCAAAATGGCGACCATGTGGGGTTCAGAAAAGTGATGTTTTGTCATTTTTCTGCAAAATTCCTGCGAGGAAAAATCTGCAAAAGCTATTATATTTCATATCAGATTATTATTTACTAATTTATCGTGCAAAGAAAACACACAAATAAAAAATCGGACCGAAAAATGGCACAGAAATACGTATTTTGAAAACAAAATGACGTCGTCATGACGGCCATTTTGAATTTGTTACATTTTCTAGTAGAAGTTGAGCAAAGGGTAAAGTGGGGTAAATTTCTGTACCCTAGCTCAAGGGGTAAGAAAAAAGCGAGATGCCCCCCTCCCCCCCCCCAAAAAAACACCAAAAAAAAAACCCCGGACAGGTCCCAAATCGCTCAAGACAGATAAGGTTAACAAGATATTTATGCATTTTTCCGTCAGATCGAATATAAACACAATGGCTACAATACTCTACCTGAAAAGATTTCTGCTGGTGATCATCGTGCCTGGTCTCATATTCACTTTTCACGCAGAAAGTTAAGAAATGATCCCGCATTGCGTGTCCCGCATCTGTGATTTCAGTTGTCGTCAGTGAGGTTTCCGTTTTCATATTTCTTAGTGTTGAAGGACAGTATCCTGTAGAGAAAATAATAGTTAATGTTGAAATACACCAGTACGATCACACATATATATCTTAACCTTACCAGGACGGGCGAACTGGAGTCCAGTGAGAACTGGAGAAAGGGTGATTGCCTGACACGTTGTCTTTCACGTTGCACTGAGGCTAGAGTTGATTCTCTTCCAACTAAATATTTACTGGCTGAGTTCGCACAATACGTGATCCAGTAATAGCTTCGACTTAAAGCGCATTGTCTGAGACCTTTCTGTTACCTCACTTTCGCCTTCATCCATATAGCTCTTGCCAGAATCTGACAAGTATGCAATTTTTTATTACATTTTATCGGATTTCTTTCGAGATTAAATCTTGTTGCAGACGTCAGACACATACCGAGAAATACACCCGAAAGGAACTCTCCACGCTGTTTGAACACTCACACTTAATCGGTGCCTCAGATTGCAGGCCAACACTGGATAATGACAGTAGTCTGTTGTAGTTCGTTTTTATATTGGTGCAAAACCCTGATAGTATACATATTCCACCTGTCTAGCAATACACCTGTCAACCAAAAAAAAACAGAGTCATTTGATACTTGTCAGATCATGTCACATGGACAAGTGAGAACTGTTCCTTTGTTGTTTTGTTTGGCCTTGCATTTTCTCAATAGTAAAGGGGAAAAATAAGTGCAGTATGCTCGCCCACTAATCGGCTTAACGCCACACCATGCGGTTCCGACAGGGAGGCACGGTCAGACCTGACAGGGCTTGCTATTGGCACACGCAGTTCAAAAATGTTGATCAATCGTAATAGGCAAACAATCGTTTGTTACAGCTGTCACCCTTACAATAGGCCTACCGGTGTTTACATTCGTGCAGATGAACGACATATCAAGGTGTAGGTTTGCAGGTCTATGCAATATTGTTGTTTTTGTCCCGGAGGTTCCTCCTTTCATCCAGGAGCACTCTCTTACAGAGGTATTTAGGAGCTTGTGGTGATCCCGCCGCTTACTAGGATTAAAACTTACAGTGCAGTGACACCTATACTGACTGTACCTTTATGGTCAAACGAGCCGACAATATACCAATATCACTCCGCAAACCCGATCTCGATGCCGAATATACGTGGATCATTTGTAAGATATTAAGTGTGATATGTCCCTCAAATAGAAGCGTCATATTTGATTCAAGTTTGCTGGAGTCTGAATTCGCAATAATAGTATATATGTATACTGGTTCAACCAATACCGTACATCTTATCAAAGGACATTTGGATCGTTTCAGTGAAATTAGACATGCTTTTTTGTTATTTTTATAATACAAACGTGTGGGCCTATTTAAGTTGTTCGTCTTTTGTGTAACACGACTACACCGTGTCATCAATAATATTATATAACGGCTCAAGTAAAAACACAATATCAAAGGACTTCTGGATTATTTTTGTGGGACGTTTGTGGGACCATGTAACTTGTTAGCCTTTTTGCATGATACGACTACGCGGTGTTATTATCGAATTGGCCGTTTGGATTTTACTAGTTCTTCCAGGTACCGGTGATGAACCAACAGTACCCGAAGTGCTACCGCCCAGTCAGAGGAAAATCCTTTCTCAGGAAAAGGCCTTTGTCAGGACAGTGGCTCACTGCAGGGCTAATGACAGGACAATGAAGCTCTGCTGCTACCAGTGGAGTGAGCAGCCGAGTGGTAAATAAAGCTCTCCCACTGACTCAGACCATGGAGCCTATAAGTTATTATGAGACATTTGACAGACATTTTGTTCACCAACTTCTGATAATATATAAAACAACAACAAAAACTAATTGACTTGTATAATGGATTACTGAGCATGGCAAGTTAAACCTGGGACGAATATTCGTCCCAGGTTAAACGTAAAGTTTAAATCAATTTAACATTGGCTGAAGAGAACGTAAAGTTTAAATTAATTTAACATTGGCTGAAGAAATAACAAATTTATTGAATAATAAAAATAATCTAAAAAGCGTGTTCTAAATTATTTTTCAAACCCAGGGTTGATTGTCAACATTAAAATATATCCATGCAAATCCAGCATTTCAGGCAGATCTGTCTTGTATTGTAAGTGTAATTAAGAGATTGTGGTAATATGTATAATGCACACACAATGTTATAGATATAAAAAAAGGCAGACTGCGATGGAAACCTTTTTCATTGCCCGATATGCCCAGTGTCCAGATTTAAACCAACATGGAAAAGCAAGGTCAAAATACACTTGGGAACCCATTTCTCGGGTACCAGAGGGACAGTTCAATTGAGAGGTAAGACTAGTAATGTTGTTTTCCCTAGTTTAGATGCGTGTATAAAGCTACATATACTTTCCTGCTTTATAATCCTGTTAAACAACATCAGTATGCTTGAAATAACTCTTAGAATCACATGTCGTACCTGTGTGATTTCAAGGTCCTTTCTCAATGCTCTGTTTTGAGTGTTGGCAACATCCCGTCTGATATTAAAAATACAAATAATCTAAAAAGCAATTTGATCTAGATTATATGTCAAACCCAGGGACGATTGTTAAAACTATACTCTAATGAACCTTAAAATTAAAAATATATATTTTATTTAAATAAAATGCTTTCTCTTAGTGTTCTTATTATGCATACTTAATATTTATAATTCTATCACATTTTTAATAATTTAATTTCCAAATTATTGATTTCGGACCTGTTGGATATACCACGTCTCCTTCCAATCCTCCATCCGACCCCATGAATCCAGCAGCCTCCATGTTATGTTAAAAAAAGGCAGACTGCGATGGAAACCTTTTTCATTGCCCGATATGCCCAGTGTCCAGATTTAAACCAACATGGAAAAGCAAGGTCAAAATACACTTGGGAACCCATTTCTCGGGTACCAGAGGGACAGTTCAATTGAGAGGTAAGACTAGTAATGTTGTTTTCCCTAGTTTAGATGCGTGTATAAAGCTACATATACTTTCCTGCTTTATAATCCTGTTAAACAACATCAGTATGCTTGAAATAACTCTTAGAATCACATGTCGTACCTGTGTGATTTCAAGGTCCTTTCTCAATGCTCTGTTTTGAGTGTTGGCAACATCCCGTCTGATATTAAAAATACAAATAATCTAAAAAGCAATTTGATCTAGATTATATGTCAAACCCAGGGACGATTGTTAAAACTATACTCTAATGAACCTTAAAATTAAAAATATATATTTTATTTAAATAAAATGCTTTCTCTTAGTGTTCTTATTATGCATACTTAATATTTATAATTCTATCACATTTTTAATAATTTAATTTCCAAATTATTGATTTCGGACCTGTTGGATATACCACCTCCTTCCAATCCTCCATCCGACCCAGAATCCCAGCCTCCATCCGACCCAGAATCCCAGCCTCAATCCGACCCAGAATCCCAGCCTCAATCCGATCCAGAATCCCAAGAGGGCAAGGTTTCCATCCTGAAAACCTTGGAAGATGTAGATGGGGAAGATGAGATGGAGCCGACTACTACCACCAGTTATCCCCCTGTCGGTGATGCATTAGACAAGAAGCTCCAAAGACCAAACTTCAAAGAAACAACCGACAGCAAAACGGAGAAGAAAAGCAAAAAATGTGCTGTTAAAAATGATTATATGTATATGAATATGCTGATTGATTCTTTAGTTTTCTAATATTTGTATTATTAAAAACATTATTTTTATTTACAATAATGAAAGTGAACTATTGTCATGCATAGTGCTTCATATTTGTGCAATTTACAAAATATGTGCTGACCCCATTGACTTTTGAGAAACTTGTTTTTTTTGTTTCTTGTAAAAACTAATATTAATAGAATGGGCAATATGCATAGATGTATATAATGTAGTTGAATTAATTGATATTTTAATATTAATATCCAACATTAAATGCTTGACAGTTTATATTTTTATCACATAATTAGTTATGCATGACAATAGTTCACTTTCAGTACCAGTATCTTAGTTAAAATTAAAAGCAGGGGGGGTGAATAAAATCCTTTATTTTACTTTACTACTGTTTGTTCTTCTTTGTCAATGCTTGATAGTTTATATTTTTATCACACAATTTATTATTTAGTACCATTATCGTATTTAAAATTAAGGGGGTGGGGGGATAACTTTTATTCTACTTTACTACTGTTTGTTTGTTTGTTCTTCTTTAAAAAAAAATGAATAAATAAAAAATAAAACATAAAAAAAAATAATGATTTTTTTATAATGATTTAGGTACCGGTACCTTGTATTTGGTAAAATTTAAGGCTGGGAATAAAATAATTTATTTTGTCTTTACTCCTTCTTTTCTTGTTTGCAAACATGACCTGAGGAAGCAGTGAAATAGCTTTAATATTTTCTGATTGTAAATTGTTCTGAAAATACCCCCCTGAGATCAGAAGAGTAAACTTTAGTAATTCATGGCCGGAGTTGAGGAATGGTTGATTAGGTAGATCTTCTCTTCCAGTCCACTGCACAGCTTGTGGTGGCCTCAGCTAAGCACTAGACAATGCGCCCAATGTCGTTCCACTTCACTTCAAAATCGACCAAAAAAGACGTTTTTGAAAATGACGTCACTGTTACGTCATCAAAGCGGCCATCTTGGATTTCTTTTTACATTTTCTGGTAGATCTTGACCCAAGGGTATAGTGTGATAAGTTTCAGCCCCCTAGCTCAAGGGATAAGAAAAATAATTAGGGGGGGAGGCATTTCGCCCCCCCCCCTCCCCCCCCCAGGCCAGGACAGGTCCCAAAAAGCCCAGGCCAGAAAGGGTTAAACCTACAATCACAATAATTTATGGAAACATTGGTCATACGATAATCTGTAACTTTCATAGCATAATCCTAGCACAATTGGTGGACAGTCTATACATTTTAAGTGGACCTAATAGAGCGCCCAGCAGCCCGCAATGTCTGCTCAATCGTCCTCACACCATCTCTAAGATCGCGACAGATCCCATTCAGTCTCTCTTGCAGTCCTATGGTTGCTTGTTTCTGGCGCTTCCGATGGACCTGGCTGGCGGCATCTTGCAGAATCAATGTAGCAACCAATTTTTCAAGCTGAGCAGTACTACATTATATTTAATACATCTTAGGGGTCACGTCCAATTAATCGAGGCACTTTCTCTATGCCTTCGAGATGGATCGAGAAATTTCTCGGCTAAAACCGGGAGAGCAGAAGCGGACCCCTGGCGACGTCTCCCGGTCGAAATGGATACGAAATTGATCCGTAATCTCGAAGGGGGTTCCGGTTTGTGTATGTCCGCGTTTTGTAGCACTTAAATTGGTCGTTTCTTAACTTCTCAAGCGATCAGATTGTTGTGCGGGTACCATATTTTAAGGGGCGATCGTCGTATAAGCATATCGCAGCCTGAAATAGAGTCCCGGCAACTAATTGTTTTAAGATGTCTTTCATGTTATTAAATGTTTGATCGATATATCCATTATCTGATGTTTTCTGAACCCATTTGAAAGAAAACGTTTCATTCATCTATAGAAATTAAGAACATTCTCACCCATTGATTGTATATGTGACTAATATCCGACGCGGAATAAATGACACATCAACTGAATATAATCTGAGTAATAATGATATGGAAGCATGGGATGATTATTGTTCAATAATATTGTTTTAAAACCAAACATGGGTCGTTTCAACTGAAAAATAAAGTTTGACCGGTGTTTTAACCTCGGTGTGTTATTCGTTTTATAATTTTGTATTATTCATTGCAGATTCCATTTTACTGAGAATTATTGAGATATATTTCGAGTGAGGAGTTTATACAGTTATATCAACAAAGTTAATTTCTGATATAAGCTTGTCTGCTAGAGGTTAATAGTGGCAATCGGAACCAGAGATGTTGATAATTCACACCACAGTCGGTCTTTGGAAACCGTCGTCTTGAAACAACAGCGAAAAGAGAGACTAGTTCATTAATTTGGGAAAACTAGGGAAAAACACTTTTCGCGTTGATTGATAAGATAGTTACGTTCTATTATTAATTGCTAGTTTCATGTGTCTAGCAAACTAATTAAACGATGAGAGTAATTAGTGTCCAATTCAGAGTGCAATCAGGCTTTAAATCAACGTTCATGTACATTTTACTACAAAATTACGTGTTGTCAGTGTAAAAAACTTATGTGGAATGCTCAAACACCTCGATAAGCGCGTTTGTTTATATAATCCGGTGTCCAATGCATTAGCAGCCGCTCCTGTGGTTTTAAGGATGCTGTATTTCTGAAAACCGGGGAAATCATTGAAGAAACGAGGTACAATAATTCGAAAAGTCACGATCCTATCGAATAAGTAATATCAACGAAAATCTCTCGTTCTGGCATACTTTCAGAAAAAAATCATATGGAATTTTATTCCAGACTTGTAGAATTTATTTCAATCCGCAGTTCCTGGACATATCTCATAAAGTGATTCGAATTCTAAAATAGGTTCGAAATAATTTACACTGAATAATAATGAACCAAATTATGTAATTCAATTGGTGATGATTTTTTCCTTTCCATACATAAAAATTGCGCTGTCAGAACAAGTATGCGACTACAGATCTCTAGACTGAATAACAAAATAATGTTAAAAGAATTATGTTTACTGTACTTCATTATCCATGGCTTAATGCATATGTACTCGTCGAGATTAGTCTCGTTGCCACAGAGAAGTACATATAGAGCAAGCATACGCCTCCCGAATGGTTCAAACCTTCATTTGAAGGCATCTCGATTCCATTCTCGAAGTCGATTTATTTCGAGGTGGATCGAGATGGACTTGTACTTCGAGAGGAAACATGAAGCAAACCGGGACAGCAATCGATAGAGATAACACCTAAACCAAGTGAGTGAAGTTCCGGGACCCTTCGAGACGAGATATTTATCGGTTTTATCGAGAAACCCTCTCGATCGATTGGACGTGACCCCTTAAGGAAGTAGAGGACGTTCATTTCCCTGCTCTTATGGGACTACAACATGATGATTTGTCGAATTTTTCAAAACAAGATGAATTTCCTAACATAAGTACCCAGACATCTCAATATGGGATAAAAATCAACAAAAGACACAACAGAAACATTTATGCGTGATTCGATATTGTGATAAGACTGACCAAATTGTTGGCATTTTAGATTCAACGGCTGAACGGTGCAAAGTGCTCTCGAGGCTGAAAATTATGCCACTGAAATCCCCCAAAATTCATTTTAGTCAGTTTCAACAAAAAGGAAACTTGTAATAAATGAACCTCCAATAATATTCCCTACCCCCACCACGATTCCCAGGCCCCACCCGCTCCAGGAAATAGCATTGGAAAGGTTCACTTTATCTGTTTTACAGCTAATATTTTCTAAGGAAGCATGGTGTCCCCCTGTTTTTATTACATACAGGTGTTTAGTGTTATATAACAAAATGGGGAGAATTTGAACTCGGAAAGTTTCAATTATTGAGCACCAGGCAAGAGAAAAACAAAATCAAATCTCCCTATATATTCAGTGCTATGGCTTTTAAGTGGTATACATACATGTACATTTGGCTGCCATATTTTTTTAACGAGTATGGTGACCCCGCATTTGTTTTTGATGGATCATCTTCTCTTAACCTGATGATAAAAATGGTAACTAATTATAACTGTTATAATTTTAAATTCTTCACACTTTCTTGTTTTCGTCATGTTGTAATTTTCGATGTTAAAATGAATAATGAAAAAAGTGATAACAATTATGACTATTGTAATTTAAAATTCTTCTCACTTTCTAGTTTCGGTCATGATGCAATTTTTGATGTTAAATTTTGTTCAAGTTTCTCGAGCTTCACTTAACACTTGTCTATTCAACAGTTAATTCCTCGTTGTTTAATAACCCTTTAAGGCAGTAGAGGACGTTCATTTCTAGAGGTTGAATGTTTCTTTCTTCTAAATTTCAGTATTTTTTCCATATTGTAGAAGTGGTCAATCCTATAATAAAACAGGTCAATCCCATTGTAGAACTGGTCAATCCTATTGTAGAACAGATCAGTCATCTTGTAGAACTGGTCAATCATATTGTAGAAGTGGTCAATCATATTGTAGAACTTGTCAACTCTATTGTAGAACTGGTCAAACCCATTGTAGACACTGTCAATCCTATTGTAGATCGTATCAGTCCTCTAGTGGAACTGGTCAATCATATTGTAGAAATGATCTTTGTAGGACTGGTCAATCTTATTGTAGAACTGGTCAATCTTATTGTAGAACTGGTCAATCTTATTGTAGAACTGGTCAATCCTATTATAGAGCTGATCAGTCATCTTGTAGAACTGGTCAATCATATTGTAGAACTGGTCAGTCATCTTGTAGAACTGGTCAATCATATTGTAGAACTGGTCAGTCATCTTGTAGAACTGGTCAATCATATTGTAGATCTGGTCAGCCCTACTGTAGAGCTGGTCAATCGTCTTGTAGATCTCGCCAGTCATATACTAGAACTGGTCAATCCTGTTGTAGAACTGGTCAGTCATCTTGTAGAACTGGTCAATCATATTGTAGAACTCGTCAATCATATTGTAGAACTTGTCTTTGTAGAACTGGTCAGTCATATTGTAGAGCTGATCAGTCTTCTTCTCGAACTAGTCAGTCATATGGTAGAAGTGGTCAATCTTATTGTAGAACTGGCCAATCCTATTGTAGAACTCATCAATCCCACTGTAGAACTGGTCAGGCCTATTGTAGAACTGGTCATTCCTATTGTAGAGCTGGCCAGTCATCTTGTTGAACTGGTCAATCATATTGTAGAACTGGTGAACCCTAGTGTAGAACTGGTCAATCATATTAATTTGTAGAACTGGTCAATCAGATTGTAGAACTTGTCAATCCTAGTGTAGAACTGGTCAATCCTAGTGTAGAACTGGTCAGTGATATTGTAGAAATGGCCAATCATATTGTAGAACTTGTCAATCCTAGTGTAGAACTAGTCAAGTACCATATTGTAGAAGTGGCCAATCATATTGTAGAACTTGTCAACCCTAGTGTAGAACTGGTCAATTATATTGTAGAAATGGCCACTCATATTGTAGAACTTGTCAATCCTAGTGTAGAAATGGTCAATGATATTGTAGAAATGGCCAATCATATCATTGAAGGGATTCCAACATGGTGACAAAGCTGTCGAGATGCCTGTGATACTCCTGTAAGATTTTGCTGTGGAATAACATCTGGGGCCGAGTGATCGACGGATTCCATTACACATTTGTGTCTACAAACATTACCCTCTACATCGGTAACGTAAAAACACGCAGAGGCTTCATTATTCGCAGCGATAGCCTCAAATTACTTCTCCATAACGACCGGTGTTGTTGTTATTGTCCTTGGCAACCATGACGCGCAAATCTACCTACTACGCAGTGACGAAGGGTGAAGTATGTGGCATTTTCACCACTTGGGATCGGTGTAGGGAAGCTATCTCGGGTATAAGTAACGGTAGACAACAAAAATGCAAGTCGTACGAGGAAGCCAAACATGCTATGATTTCGGCAGAAATATTTGACTTTGACATATTTTCAGGAAAAAATGACCAGCCGATACCGCACTCAGTATGGGAAAAACAGACAGAGACAAATCTGCTAGCACCAGTGCCCCACAACTGCCTCCGCCACCAATTGTGTTATGCCTAGTTTGCAATAAGGTTGAGGACAAGTCGATGATCCAGTGTGACTTCTGTGACAGATGGGTACACTATGTATGTACAAAGTTACCTGCTTATGAACTATCGAAATATCTAAGCGTCAGCAGGAAATTTAAATGTGAAATATGCAGTGGATCTGATACTAGCCTTGAAGCACTCCTAACTGCCGCCACAAAAGATCTTATCAGTGACTTGCATTTAGAGGTAAACCAAACTAAATCAAACTCAATCGAGAGGGACCGATGTGCCTCACATGAAGCCCATCAACCCAGCCCTGGTATACTTGAGGCTATTGAAAATCTTGCAGAATTCTGCAAGACTATCGCCAGTGATGTACACGAGATCAAAACATCTCAGTCAGATTTACGCTGCTCTGTAAATACACTGATGGTGGATATACCCAAATTAATCAACAACACGTCCATGCTCACTGACGAATGCCTTCAAAACATTAAGAAAATTCCGAAACCCCTAGATGAAACTCAAATCACATGTAGTGGGGCTGCAAATATCCAACATATGGAGAACTTGACTCAATGCTCCTTGGCAACCCTGAAAACCCACCTGCATGAGCAAATATCATCTGCAGTAACCAGCCTGAAGGCTAAAGATGATGAGCACAAACAGCTTCTCACTGAACTTTACCAAAATCTCCCCGTACTTAAACAGACAGAGGATAAGGAATTTATATTTCCGAAAACAACTGAGAAATCATATGCTCAGGCTGCATCATGTAAAATCCTTCAAAATTCACTCCCCTCTCACAACCAACGGTGACTCCAGATCAGCCTGATGAAAAAGAAACTCGGAACAGCCAGTGTAAAGTTTCAACACTGCAAAACAACTGCCCATCCGACTGTGTGATAATTGATCCTCCTACTTCAGAAAAAGCTGTAAAACTGAGCAGTAGTAGTAGCAGAAGCCACAAGGTTATTATTGCCGGCAGTTCAATAACCAAAAATATCAGACCGCTGCTGATCAGCGGTAGTGTAGACTCACCTGTTATCTCTGTCCGTACACCTAAAATTGATGACATCACATCATCTCTGGCTGATGGTGGCCTGGCCGATGGTGATACAGTGGTGATTCACACCGGCATAAATAATTTCCGTGGAGGTGAGTCTGTTCAGGTCTCTGTAGACAAATATGTGGAGCAAATTGAGTGTCTGACATGTATTTATCCAGGATCCCACTTCCTCATCTCAAAACTGACTCCTCTTGGTGACAGAAAGCTAGATGTCCAACGCTCTCTAGTGAACTCTTTGCTACCGGATAAGTTCCTTAACTCCACAAATGTCTCCTTTGTAGACCACAGTAATCTCTCTGTGAGAGGGAGTGTAAATGAGAAAATGTTCATGCCTGATAAGATCCATCTCTCGGCATCTGGCACTAAATGTTGGCCGGCAACATAATCAGTGGTATTCGAGTCGTTAATCACAGTGATGGAAAAGTTCGATCACATCATGTCTATCCCGATGGGAAATACCCCCAGCATAAAGCTCCCGGTAGAAGTGGGCGTAATAATAGCAGTGTCCACCATGAGAGCGTCAATGCAGGCTCCCTATATCGCCAGGGCAATGCTCTTCCATCGTCAGACGGGCAAAACGACATATCCCCAGCATATCTTATGGTTAACCCCTTCTCAACTGGTCAAAAGTACAACGCTAAACTTCCAGGTTAATATCGACCAAGGAGTTACCTCCCCTACACCGGGAATTCCTCAGACTTCCATAAAACTTCATTTGATGACTATTCGCATAACGGTGGTTATAAGTGGAGTGTACCAAGAAGTACCCCATCAGGCCACTATGACTATGTTACCAGAGATGGTTATGTGTACAGAGGATATGTGTAGTCCGGTCGTGATATTTATGAACTTACTCGTTGTTTGAACATCGCAATATAACTGAAATATTGTTGAAGGTGAGGTGTATCTATCTCATCCTCTACACAATCATTCTAGAAAAGTGTAGTTAAGCTGCAAATATAAGGATATTACTCATTGTGTGACTGTCGCAATATGAACTTTTGTCTTAAAATGTATAATCACTGCTTTGTATGTATGTATTTTTAATTTGCATGGATATTAATAATTGCGAGACTGTCATTATATGATGGATGAAATATTGATGGAAGTCAAGTAAACTGTACGTCATACACTCATTATATGACAGTTGTAATTAAGTTGTAAATATACATGGATATTACCCAGTATGCGACTATATCAATTTGATATATATAAATATACATGGATATTACCCAGTGTGCGACTGTATACATGGATATTACCCAGTGTGCGACTATATCAATTTGACTGAATTATTTTTGAAAGTGATGCATTCATTCATTGTGTGAATGTTGTAAATAAGTTTTAAATACGACTTTATCTGTATCGGGTCGAAACGTTTCGAAAATTTGCATGTTATGGGAAACAGGTAAATATTGTACATGTATAAATTTTTGTTTTAAAATGTCTGATCACTGGTGTGTAATGTAGTTTTAATTGGATGGATGTTAATCATTGCGGGACTGTCGCTATATGGATGAAATATTGATGGAAGTGAAGTTAAACTGTATTTCATACACTTATTATATGACGGTTGTAATTAAGTTATACATATACATGGATATTACCCACTGTGCAACCATGACGATTTCACTGTAATTTTGGTGAATGAGACGCTGAACCCTATTTTTCACATACTCATCGCGGGCAAGTTGTAAATAAATTTTAAATATGCAATATTAGGGGTCGAAATGTTTCGAACAATTTCCCTGTATTGGAGACCGGTGTATATATATAATATAATTGCTACCTGTCTCACCAAAATATTACCTGAACATGCTTATCTTGACAATTGTCAATGGAATGCAAAAGTATGGAATACAATTGCAAAGTTGCTAATGGTGTATGTGCCTAATCATTGCAGTTACATTGGGTGACCCCAGATAATAGAACAAACACCGGAAGTTGAGGTTACTTCGTTTATTGCTCCATAGGCACGAGGTATGTAGTACCGGAGTTGCGAGGAGTGGAAAATACCCTGAATATAATATAAACAACAGGAGTTAGACATCATACAATGTTGCAAAAAGCTTATTCTTTGTTCGGGTCATGAATAGATGAATGGCGCATACAGAATATGACACTCCCATTCTCAATCATTATGGTTATACAATAATCTCATTCCTGTCTCCGGCTATTGGACGGGATAGGCTATCCACCGCAATTGTGGTGCAATACTCAATTTATGTATTAAAATAGACTTTCAATTCGATTAACAATAAAATCAGATGAATTAATAATGAAATGCAAATTTAAATGTGTCGAATGAATAAATAAAGCCATTAATGGCCTTGTATCACAAACTACATGAATATCGTGTTTCTTATTCTATTAAGAAAACTTGGTACCATGAGGTAATAGCATGTGACTAGGTACACTATACCACTCATGTAAAATCCTCATTTTATCGTCTACTCACAATTAGCATGCAGTATCATTAATAACAGTTGCATATAATGTTAGTCTTATCTCATTAGGCATGCATTATGCTTAACTGTTCCATAACTCTCATTTTGCCATCTACTAATAAACTCATCATGTTGGCACATTAACATATTTGCACAAGATATACAACCAATGCAGCATGGGTTCAATGTTACTCAATATTCTCTAATTATATTACATTTCTATGCACCAAGATGCACACTCACCCCTAACACAGCTACACAAAGTATCGCTTAGTCAAGAACCCTTTTGCCCGGCAGTCAACAGGATACGCCGTGCTCCACACCATATACAGAGAGCTATACCGTAATGACCTGATGACATGAATAAACAAAATATCTCTGTAAAAATTCACAACAAAAGTACATACTCTGGAATTACATTGCATATTCTATTTAAAATAATCTAATTTATAATTCCTCTGAAAATTCATTACAATAATTCGGGTACAAATCCCTACAACTATTGCCATCGAATTTCCCACAGTCATGACAATTACATAAATCCTCGAAAAGTAATACAATTTTGAATATGGCTTTTGGAGAAAGATGCTCATTAATAGTGTCCATAGTATTAGTATTTATGGGGCCATGTCTAGACGTACGCAGTATTCATATCATAGAATAATTACAACATGGCTTAATTTCCAATCTGCATGTCCAACGTCTTACCCTTATGTCGTGTGAACTATCCCTGGTCTGCATCCAGTCACATTTACTCAAGAGGGTAGACTAAATCACTATAGTCTGTGAGAGAAAATATTACAATTGTAACGCTAAACAGTTCACACAGACTTGTCTGAATACATGTTCATCGGAGCGTGAAACAGGGAAAGCTACTCTTTGAAAATGCTAATCACAGATATTTACATAGTGGATATAAATCCTATCAGAAATGGGTGCAGAAAATTCCTACGGACATTCATAGACTTTGCTATAACAGCCTACCTGGGTGATGCTTCACCAAACAGCCGGAATTCACCAAATCATCTCTTAAATGTGTGCAACACACAACCAACATGTGCTCTGTTACGGACACACCGGAAGAGCATACAAGATTGTCATTGACAACACCAAAGGAGGTGTTCGCTTTAGATGGATATTTTTCCCTTCAGAGTCGCTGTCTGCTGCTCTATTGTCTCGCTCCGAGCCGGCCGGTAAATTGTGACGTAATGCTCAGGTATTCCCCAACTCTTGGTCAGACAGACGAGGCCAGTCTAATGAGAAATTGTGGTTCATATTCTCGTACGGTTACCATTAGTATTTTCATGGACGACCAGATATTTACGAACAATGATCAATTATATTAATATATAAGCCGACTCGAAAAATCGCTGTCAAAAGTTGAGCGAACAATAATTAAGGAAGTAACTGTAAAAAAAAACAAAAAAAACCCCAAAACATATTGGCACATGCATAATCACATGGGAAAGCAAGCGTCACCACTTGTTGAGGGTCTTTTCCTTAATAAAGGCCTTGATAAGACAAGTTTAACCTTATAACTTTTCAATTCATAGTTACAACTTTCCGATTCTCTAAGACGATGTTATATATGTGTAACAATTAATTGTTTGCTCTGATGGATCGTCAGAATATTCAAATACTGAACAAGTGGTCTGACTGTGTGTGTGGAGTTGCTTGTGTGCAATTCTATTCACGAATTAAAATAAAATAAGGGATTAGTACACGCGTTAGGGGTTCGCTGTCTTTATTTCACGTCACTACTGCACTTTAAAGTCCAAAATGAAGATGGGAGAAAAAAGGAAAAATGAAAAAAAAAATTCTGTTATTTGGAGATTCGAACCAAAGTGTTGGTTTTCTTTTAATCTGTAGTCCGACACTGTAACCATTCGGCCAAGCAACTGTTACAATTATCAAGTTGAGGAATGATGTACCGAATGGCGGTGAACTACACCCTTTCAGAGCATTACAAGCGTTTTGACATATTTCAATATTATGAAAATATGACACCTTTAACCAAAACGATTTTTCAGTGTCATTTTGGATCAAACCTACCGCATTTCGATATGTAAGACTCGTTTTGGTTAAAGGTGTCATATTTTATATATGAAGGGAATTCCCTTCAAGAATATCGCCAAAAATTGCAAAAACAAATAAATACCTATTTTCTAATACTCGTAATATTTTTTTGACAAATCTCTTCTCGGTGAAAATTGAGAATATGAAAATTCAGGATGTTCTCTCTCTAGCTAATAACTTTTAAAGTAAACGAGAGGAAATTATATTTTCGGTTTATGAACGCAACACACTAAGGAAAAAAATACGGTCAAACCGAACACCTCCTTTCGCTACTTAGTAACTGACAATATATTGTCTTAGAAATAATGCCCACTGCAGTATAGTTTATGAAAAACTATTCCATTATATGCCATTTCTACGACTTCGGGACAGAAAGGAGGGGGTCCCGATTTGTTACGATCCGTTACGTGAAGTCAAATTAAACCTCGGAAGCTACCATCCATACACATGTTAAATGTCCATTACTGGCTGTCACAATTGTACTGTATGATCATTTTTCCATTCGGTGACTGACAACTTCTTTGAAGTGAATGATATGAGCAAATTTATGGACTGAACATCAGAATTTGTTTTTTTTTCTTTTCTCTTAATACAAAAAACCTGAGAGGGACAGGCAGACTGGCGTAAATTTCTACCCCTGATGTAATGTTCGCGGATCCTTTCAGTTTGTCTAGGTGTATTATTGGATACAGGTTATCATTGTATATAGTGAGGTGGCTTAGCAAAAAGATCGCGACACGCTGGACCAAAGCATCAAACTTGGCACATCCATCACATGAGGCATACAGAACAATATCAGAAGGGGTGCCCATTGCTCTGGGTCGTGTGACGCCCTCTGACCCCCAAAAGGGCATCTCAGGGAAAACATTGTCATTGAAAAAATAGTTGGCTTCCCAATAGCTTCATGACTTTCGTTATCCTTGAGGCTGGGAAGCTGAAACTTGCCACATTATATCTTTGGTTCCAGGGCTACAATAAAATGTAACAAAATTGAAGATGGCCTCTATGATGATGTCACTGTGACGTCATATTATAAAAATAAACCATTTTATTGACGGTTTTTCTGATCGATTTTTCAAATTTTTTATTTGTGCCATTTTCTTCGCTCAAATTGCCTTGTAAATTAGTAAATAATCATCTGATATCAAATAAAATATTATTATGCACTTTCACGTAGACAAAATACACCAATTTTGAAGAAAATACGACAAAAATACAACTGTCGTCCATTTTGAATTTACCCATGATGCTCTCTCCGAGAATTAAATGGCCCTAATTTGATTTGCTATATGGACACAAAGTATATGGACACAAAGTGCCAGCTTTCAACACTTCCGAGCATCAGAGAAAATGTTATTGCGAAGAGCGGGGAGGGGGAGGGGGGGGGGTGAAGGTGAATCCAACAATAACAATTGAACATATGATCCTCCCTATTCAGTATCATTTTACTAATGGGTGTGCCTGCAGAACCGGCATATAATTGGAGTTGTGCACGTGTCCTGAGCTATGCACATGTAAATGTGTAAATATAATGGTATTGTCACCCAGTGGGAATAAGGTGTAGTTTCAGACCCCTCCCCTAATCTGCCTCTGAACCTGAAATCGTCCTAAGCACTCTCGGTCATGTCAATAGCGACGGATAGAAGTCAACTGTTATTGTATTGTTAATTTCCTGTTCCTGTCCCTCAATGGGCGTTAAATGCAATTTCCGATCCTTTTTCTGTGTCTATTCACTCTCTGAGATCCCTGTATTATCCTGAAAATGTTTGACAGGATTTTGACCCAAAAAAAACACCAATATTGCGGGCCTCTATTTTCACACTTGGTTTTCCCACAGCTATCTTGACAAAGTTCCATGAACATTCGACCAAATCTGTGTCCATTCAATGATAATATATAGACAAGTGCTACAACATGTTACTTGTATGTTGCGCGGGTGATTGGGTGGGTACAGGTTCCTGTTGCTTCAAAGCATTTTGCTGAGAAGCAACAGGAACTTGATAATGTGATGTCTAGCACTGTAATATCATTTGTCTTTATTGCACCATGTAATCGTCCTGTCTGTGTCTTGTGTGCTGTCCTCCGTGTGTATAGGGTGAATGGAGGGTATCTGGTTCCATGCTGCTTTAAAGATTTATTCTTTGAAATAACAGGAACGCAACTTGGCTGGATGGTGCTTAGTTGGTTCGTCGCGATATAGCTGAGATATTGTTGAAATCCACGCTAAATTCTATTCACTCACTCACCGTTTCTTGTATGTTGCATGTTCTCGGTCTCCATTGGGCGTTAAATGTTCCTTTGATTCCTTCTTGGTTTTAGACTCCCTCCAATTTTCTGGCCATGCAACTCTGTTAGCTATCCTGACGTAATTTGATGGTCTTCCAATAAAAAATCCCGGCCTCCAACAGGCGTAAGATGCCCTTTTTGGGATTGTTCTTTTCAGTTTCATCCTCACTCACTCCAACACTCTTCAGATGAAGGTTCATACCATTTCGTCCAATAATTTTGGCTTTTTTCGGCGGTACAAATATACAAACAGAGACGTATAGAACTAAACACAAGTCCACGGCCCGTGTAACACTTGTTAATTCAGCTATTCGTCTCTCGAACTTAAAAGTAGAAAGATTGAAATTGGAGCGATATGCAAGAAGTGGGGAAAATTGACGTCTGGCGTCTAAAAAACAACCATATGACTTAACAGGAAAGCTTCCCTTGGCACCTCACCTGCAGACTCGAGAATACGGTGGATTCTCGGTCGTAGCCTTAGTATCTCAACCGCGCTTTTATTGCAGCTGTTAAGATGGATACTATGAAGTATCCCCACGGCCCCTAGCAACGCCTTAAGCGGAATACGCTAGCTCGTGAGCTGTGTTGACAGATCAGCCCAAACAAATAACTCATCAGATGTTAATGGATGAGCATCGAGGACGTCTGATGAAGTAAACGCCTCAACATGGGGTGAATCTGGTAAATGCTAGAATACCCTAAAAAACTGTCCAGTCTTGGACATTTCCATCTTTTTTTTTCCATTTTACGAGATGAAAAGCTGAATTGTCAATTTTTACAAGGATAAGGGGCGATTGTTTCCTTTTACATAGGCGATTAAGTAAACCTAATTGGTATAGGTGGTTTCAGCCACCCGGCTCTCCCTTCTCAAAAAACTTTTCCCTGATACTCCAAAATGAAGAAACGTCGAGGGCTGTAACTTAGAGCAGTTATAGCTTATGATACTGATGTTAATTTTGAGCTTGTTGCATAAAACTCGGAGCACAGCTTCATGAGTAATTTCATAATGGATAACATTAGGGTGTACCAGAAAGTTCTGTTTTCATCGTATTCCTTCAAAATTAATGTGTTGTTCTTCGTAAAAGTATTTTATCTCAAATAAGATGATTATTTACTAATTTACCAGGCAGTTTCAGCGAAGAAAATTCCACAAATAAAAAATGAGAAAAATCCGTCCGAAAAATCGTCCGCAAAATGACTTATTTTGGGAATATGATGTCACTGTGATGTCATCATGGCCGCCATCTTGGATTTTGTGACATTTTCCGGTAGCGCATGAACCAGTGATACAGTGCGGTAAGTTTCAGCTTCCCAGCCTGAAGGATAATGAAAATAACGAAGCGGTTTCTAGGCTAACTATTCTTTAAATAACAATATTGCCCCTCAGATTCCCTTTTGAGGGCCAGAGGGCATCACAGAGCCCAGAGCAAAGGGCACCCCTTCTGATATTGTTCTATATGCCTCAAGTGATGAGTGTGCCAAATTTGGTGCTTTGGTCCAGCGTGTCACGATCTCTCCATAATATGGCCCTAAGCCACCTCACTAATATGTAGACTACATATATGTATCTTAAATGACAGGATTACCGGTTAGTGCTCAGCAAACTTCTTAATGATCACAATTCAGAACTTTGTCGTATATAATTGTATGTAATACATGCCTTAAAGGATTTGTATTGCCCAGCTAGCACCAGTACATGGCGGCTGTTATACTGTTGGATTTCTCGATATGACTGATCATGTATTGCTGAAAGCGATTCTTCTCCCTTTATCTCACTCAGTATTATTTTATCACTAATATGGTCTTAAATGTCTAGATCTATTGCTGAGTGCTTTTTTTCTACATGTACCTGTCAGTAATGGTAACAAATGGCTGTCACTATCATCCTGACAGCTGTCAAATTGTAATCTGACTGAAATGTTATGAGAATTGAAATGCCTTAAGGGATCTCGGTTGCTATGGGAGTGCCAACTGTGATTGTCTTAGTTCTCACCTCCTTTCTATGAGGTTTTCCTTCATACTCAGCCCTAGTGATATTCTCAGCATATCTTGTTCTTCTAAATAGTACTTCCTATCCACAATGTCAACTTTAAAGCTTTCCTGAGAATCGGTGTTTGGAATTTGAATGGCGTAATACAAAATCTACATGATTCCAGACAAAACAAACTGCACTCCCATACCATGAGGGACATTTGTAACTCTCTTGAAATCATTGGTCTAACTGAGACTCATGCCACTGATGAATCTGATATCTCAACCCCAGGTTTCACTTTGAAACATCTGAAAAACAGAGCAAAACACCTCAAAGCAAGAAAAGCTTCTGGTGGGGTGGCCCTGCTAGTTAAAGATAACATTGTGGACGGTGTGACCCCAGTGGGGAATAATGTGTGTGAATCTGCAGTATGGGTTAAACTGTGTAAGAATGTTTTTGTTTGGATAAGGACATTTATTTATGTATATGCTATATTCCCCCTGAAAACTCTAGCTTTGGCAGAGAGTTCACTAATGAACTCTTTGATAAACTGGAGGAGGACGTCTTGTGTTATAGCTAGTGGTAGGGGTGACATTGTGGTCTGTGGGGACTTAAATGCACGTACTGGTACACTCCAGGACTATATTTGTGATGAGGATACTACGCATGTTCCTATACCAGATTTCTATATAAGTGATGTGTCCATTAATAGAATCTCCAGGGACACTGTTGTTAAAGCTATGGGCAATAAGCTTCATGATCTCTGTAAATCTCACCAATGCAGAATTCTGAATGGCCGCTCCCCAGATGATTTATTCGGGGAATTTACCTGTGTTAAAGAAGTTGGCAACAGTGTGGTAGATTATATTATTGTGAACACCGATCTAAAGCAGTCTGTTCTGGAGGTCAAAGTACACCCCTTTACATTGTTATCTGATCACAAAGCTGTATCTGTAAAACTCAAGACTGGCATGTGGAGAAGTAGAGAACCATCCCCAACTACCACATCACACTCTCTTCCCCCAAAATATATCTGGGACAAGGAGAACAAGTTAACTTTTATTAATAGCCTGCAGTCTCTGATTGAGTCATCTAACTTAACTGAGTCGCTCCAAGATACTGACATAGATATGGCAACAAACAGACTAACTGAGTGGCTCCAAGATACTGACATAGAGCTGGCAAAAACAGACTAACTGAGTCGCTCCAAGATACTGACATAGATCTGGCAACAAACAGACTAACTGAGTCGCTCCAAGATACTGACATAGATCTGGCAACAAACAGACTAACTGAGTCGCTCCAAGATACTGACATAGATCTGGCAACAAACAGACTAACTGAGTCGCTCCAAGATACTGACCTAGATCTGGCAACAAACAGACTAACTGAGTCGCTCCAAGATACTGACATAGATCTGGCAACAAACAGACTAACTGAGTCGCTCCAAGATACTGACATAGATCTGGCAACAAACAGACTAACTGAGTCGCTCCAAGATACTGACATAGATCTGGCAACAAACAGACTAACTGAGTCGCTTACAAGATAACTGAGTCGCTCCAAGATACTGATAGATCTGGCAACAAACAGACTAACTGAGTCGCTCCAAGATACTGACATAGATCTGGCAACAAACAGACTAACTGAGTCGCTCCAAGATACTGACATAGATCTGGCAACAAACAGACTAACTGAGTCGCTCCAAGATACTGACATAGATCTGGCAACAAACAGACTAACTGAGTCGCTCCAAGATACTGACATAGATCTGGCAACAAACAGACTAACTGAGTCGCTTCAAGATACTGACATAGATCTGGCAACAAACAGACTAACTGAGTCGCTCCAAGATACTGACATAGATCTGGCAACAAACAGACTAACTGAGTCGCTCCAAGATACTGACATAGATCTGGCAACAAACAGACTGAGTTGCCTACTGCGGCAGCTGATGCATGCCTGCATAAAATAAGTGTCTCTTCTAATAAACCTACTCATAATGCCAGTCATGTTGCTAAACCCTGGTACAACAAGGATTGTAAAAAGAAGCACAAGGAGCTAATATCTCTGAACAACGCATTGAGCCGGGATAACCTTAATTCACAGCTGAAGTCGAAATACTTCACTAAGCATATAGGCAATACAGTAGTATGCTTAAAAAATGCAAAACATTATTAATGAACTGAATGATTCATCAAAAAAGGACTCCGCTACCTGCTGGAACTAAAAATGGCTAACTCCGGTAATACTGACAGAATTGACATCAACAGTTGGTACAAACACTACAAGGACTTGCACCAGGCCAACTCATCAGTTATAGACGAGACCAGGGAAGTAATTGTACAAGAGGAGCTCGAACATTTAGAAAGTCAGGCACCTACCAGCACATCAGCTGAGCTTAACAAACCTATTAATGAAAAGGAAATCCATGATGCTATTAAAGCCCTGAAACACAACAAAGCTTGTGGGAGTGACAGCATCAGCAATGAAATGATTACCGCAGCATATCCATACCTTAAGGATCAGCTGCTTTGTTTATTTAACAAAATATTTTCAAATGGTCATTTTCCGAAAATATGGGCAACTGGACTTATTGTCTCTATACAAAAGGGCGGAAGCACCCTTGATCCAAATAATTACAGGGAAATAACCTTGAACAGCTGAATAAGCAAACTATTCTGCTCTATTCTTAATAACAAAATAGTCGACTTCACTGACAGCCAAGGGATAATATCCAAATCCCAGCTGGGCTTCAAAAAGGGCAGCAGGACTGCCGATCATATCTTTGTGATGAAAACCCTGATAGACAAGTATACCCGCCAAAAGAAAAGGCTACGCGCCTGCTTTGTAGATTTCAATAAAGCTTTTGATTCATTCTGGCATGAGGGTCTTTTCCTGAAGCTGCAAAGAGCTGGTATATCTGGTAATATTTACAACAGTATTAAGAGCATGTATCTCCACAGCCAGTCTCGTGTTAAGACATAGCATGTATGAGTGATTGTTTCCCCGTTACTAGGGGTGTGTTCCAAGGCAATGTACTAAGTCCTATCTTATTTAATATATACATAAATGACCTGTTGACGCAAGCTGACAACCCAAATGGAAGTTCTCCATGTGTGTGGAATACTTATGTTCCGAATTTGGCATATGCTGATGATATTGTATTGCTCTCACTAAATAGTGATGATTTACAACAAAAACTTGATAATCTTGGTGAATTTATATCTGACTGGGGTCTATCAGTCAATGCCAAAAAATTTTTTGTCAGTTTTGGCTGTAATAAGAGTAGTAACGAGAAATTCCATATCGGCTGTCACCAGATCGAATGTGTAAATAAATACAAATATCTTGATATTATATTACACAGTAATGGCCATTTCAACTGTGCCACTGAAAATCTTGCTTGCAGAGCAAAGAAAGCATTATTCTCTATGAGAAGGAGGTGTGGGCTGGTTATATCCATAAATCTGCACATCTGAATGTTATAGGGGGGAGTCTGTTGGACAGGGTCAATGCAAGCGAATCGGTCCATTACCAGTACTGTAAACGAGTACTTGGTGTGCAATCTAAATCGGTCAATTTTGCTGTATTGGGTGAATTAGGGAGATACCCTGTTAAGCTTTTTGCCATTTTGAATAGTGTGAATTATTTTGTACACATTATAAACACTGATCCCACCTCAATACTGCATAATGCCTATCTTGAACAAACCTAGGAATGTAGATTGAGAAATTGTAAAAACTGTATTTACTATATCAAAGGCGTACTAACTGAGGTTGGTTGCTATCACCTCTGAGAAAATCAAAGCTGCAAATCTCTAAAACCGACACTTAATTACATTAAAAAGGTTCTATTTTCTAAGTTTTCCACTTTACTTCAGTGAAAGACTCATTTCATGTTAGAATGTTCTAGATTTGTTACTGAACGGGAAATATTGTTCAGATCTATCGGTCCCTTTATTCCAAGGGCTTCTATTGGTGCAAACATTTCGGGCCTTATTATGTTAATGTCATCCACAATTCAACCTGTAATAAATGCAACAGCCAAATTCATCCATGAATGTTTTGCACGTTTGTAACGGTTTATCAACTTAGGTCCAGTTGTCACCCCTTCCAACTTTGATATACCAAGTAGTCCTAGTCCAGTTTTATATCCAATTATTTATAGGATGACACTTTCTTGGTAAAATTGTCAAGAGTCCAAATAAGTGTGATCCCCTTTGCCAAATGATGTTTAATGTTTTTATGTATCTGTTCAACTTGTGTTGTACATGTCTTGTATTTTATGTAATATGCCTTTAACCTTCCGGCATAAGAGAGCAATAAACATTCTTCTTGTTCTTATGTCATATTGTAAACTTTGCTGTCAAAATCGATGTTCTAAATATCTCCACTTAAAGAGTGGAATTTTGCTGATGTCCCAAGTATACAAATGTAGTAAATTTTGTTTCCTTTCATGTATTTGTTATTAGTTATGAATTAATGGTTTGAGATTTTCTCAACAACAACACTCACTTCACTATAACAACATGAATAATGGTTTGGATTTTTGTCCGCTGGGAGTTTAAAGCATGGGAATTTTGTTCCCTGGGGCTTTTGTCCGGATTCATTGGCATCAGCCCACTATTAGTTCCGTTACTTGTTATGTATTAACGTTAAAAATCGGCAAAAATCCAGAAAATTCACAATGCATAAATCCAGGTGGCATGTCAGTATTTACCTTGTGGGACATTACCAGTGGAAGTCTTCACAGATGTTGACCATGGAAATTTCAAATTGCCGCCACTGACAGCTGATTGGTGCTACAGAATGTCATTCAATTTGTAAACAGGGAGCCTTGTCACCCTTCACTGATCATGTCTCCATCCACCATGCTTTTTCCAAAGTGGCCCAAATCAACACCAGGAAGTACAGTTTGAAGACTCATCTGCAAGTTGAAATATCAGATGTATCAGAAAATGCTGAAAAATCGCAGCTCATAAAATCCATAGAGATCTGCTCTCAAATTTCTAAACAATGTAGATCGTGAACACTGACCCGGAAGTGATTAATTGTAGTCTGATGCCTGTCAGAGATGGAACCATTGTTAAAATAAGGAATGCTCTCATCTGAATAAACCATACCCACCCCCAAACTATCTTGAGAAGGCACAGATACAGATTTTACACCCTATATATCAAGGGTACCCCCTTTATAATTTCCCCTCAGTTTGCCCCATATGACTTAAGACTGAGGTACATGTAAAAAGTACAATATCTCACTAACCTGTACATATTTTTCCATCTGGTAGAAAGCACCAAGTCGACAATCCTTCTGCCTATAGGAAGAAGTATAAAGCATTAACTAGATATGTTACACACTATTTTAAATTATTTTTTAATATTTTTAATTCATTTTTTTATGAAATTTTTCAAATTAAAATTTAAAAATAAAGAAAAATTAAATTCAAAATGTGACAAAACATAATTTGTTTACAAGCCGCTCATTTAGACTGCATTCGGTAAAAATTTCCTTCGTGGCAGTGGTTAACTTCCCCATGTAATCAGTGGGTCATCCCAGTAACCTATCAAATGTGATTAAAATTTGATGTTGATACAAAGATCAAAGACATGTTTAATCCTGTAATAAGTGACAGCAAGATACACAAATGTGTACACAACACATACCAAAATATAACACAGAGGTGGTTATGGTATACACAACTCCCATATAGAGAACATATGTCAGTTCAATTGGATGAATCTACATCTCATCAAGATCTTGCTGGCAGTAATTAGAAAGATGCACATATTACTTGTAAACAATTATTATTACTGAGAAAACTTCTAAATAACATTGAGGAATATATTCTGTGTCAGATTTCAAGTCCATGAATGCAATGTCTGCAAACAGGCAACACTTGTCAAAACACAACATAGAAGAAAAAGGGAATAAAATTCAATGACAACATATCTGATGGTCATTTGCTGATCTCTGCTACATTAACAATCATGAAAGATGAGGACAGCTGAAAGTTGCCTCACTTAACTTGTTAACTGTTTGGTGAAACATTAAAGTGGCAACTTACAGAGAGCAAGGCCTATCTACCAACAGAGTTGGAGGCCATACCTCTGAGTCACACTGTGTGAAATTCCCAGAGAAACTATTTGGTGTGTGTGTGTGTGGGGTGGGTGGGGGTGGGCTTGCTAATATTTGGATGCCTTTAATCCATGTTCCTTGCTACCCACAAGATCTCTAATATGAATACGAAAGAAAGTTATAAACTTATAATCCTGGAGATAGTGGAAATGGAATAAAGAGAAAGTATTTGCTATGATGCAAATGTGACTGACAATAGACACACAAAAATGTGAAACCATCAAGTCAGATTAATTGTTGACTCAGTTAATCAGATTTTATTTGTTTCATTACAATTACAAATGGAAAAGGCATTTTGGAAATTCTTTGTGTGTGGAACAAACATCTGAGTTTTTACAGATCATATGATTATTATTAATTTCATGTGGTTTTAGACTGATATAAAGTGAATTTATTTATAATGAATGCATAAATGATTGAAGCATTGAAGATATGAACTGAGGTCTAGGTTTTGAAAAAAAAGCATGTAATTGTATCTATGTGAATTTCCTTTCTTCCATTTACATTTTATTGTATCATGAAAGTTAATTTGCTCATAATTACCAGCTGTGTTAAGTGAACCTCGTCTTATTTGGCATTGACTATTTGGCCCTAGTACTGACAAATCAGTCATTTTTTGCCTATATTTGCTCCAAAAGGTCTCAATTTTGTCGCAGAAATGGCATAACAATACAAGAGGTGTTACCCAGCATTATCAGTATGATGTTTATTTCAACCCCATTTAGCAAGAAAAAAAAATAATTTTATTAATTAAAAAATTGATCAAAATTAATTAAAAAATTTATTTTATTTTATTAATAATTTATTAACATAAATTTGAAACAACCCTAATAGTTGTACGTTGTTCATGAGTCAGCCTGGAAAAAATTGGGCTGATCAAGTCAGAACTATAGCCACAGTGACGATTTAAAGTTCTCTGGTCAAATGTGAAAATGTCATGTGTCATTAATTATTAATTCCGTTACTTGTTATGTACTAGCGTTAAAAATCGGCAAAAATCCAGAAAATTCACAATGCATAAATCCAGCTGGCATGTCAATATTTACCTTGTGGGACATTACCAGTGGAAGTCTTGACAGATGTTGACCATGGAAATTTCAAATTGCCGTCACTGACAGCTGATTGGTGCTACAGAATGTCATTCAATTTGTAAACAGAGAGCCTTGTCACCCTTCACTGATCACGTCTCCATCCACCATGCTTTTTCCAAAGTGGCCCAAATCAACACCAGGAAGTACAGTTTGAAGACTCATCTGCAAGTTGAAATATCAGATGTATCAGAAATGCTGAAAAATCGCAGCTCATAAAATCCATAAAGATCTGCTCTCAAATTTCTAAACAATGTAGATCGTGAACACTGACCCGGAAGTGATTAATTGTAGTCTAATGCCCATTAAATTATATAGTTCGAGCCGGAATGTGACGGGTAATAAATGAATATGTCTGAAATTGCGAGATTCAAGTCTTATGTAAATATGGTGTTTATAAAGCTGAGTTCATTATTAATCATTGTGATCTGTATTAATAAATAGCAGTAAGATGTACTGAATGTCATTTATTTATTACCTCCAGGGAAAAATCAGTTTCAACAGATGAGATGGCAAATTGAGCGCCGGGTTATAATTAACTTAGACTTCGCCAAGGTATCCCTGAGCCGTAGCGTTGCTCCCGAATTGTTCTGGCAATACAATCAAGAAATCAAGAATAATGTTTATCGCTCCATTAGATACTGATTGAAAATCATTTCCACTGTCTGAACAAAACCCAGTGAATATGACCGGGACCCGGTGAATAAATCAGTCTGAATTATGTCTCCAAATATGATAATTTACGGATGACCGTCCAACCATTAAGTAAATATATTAGGTACACACACGTCTACATAACTGATATATTTAACGGAACACTGAGATGGAATTAATTAATTTACCTGTTAAATAAACAACAGTTCACAATAAATATAGTTTCCAGAGAAGTCATTATCATGTGCATGATATATCCATGATGAAGTCGGATAATTTCCTGTTCGCGGTGTTAAGTGGTAAGTTAATATTTTCTAACAAATTCTAACATTTTAAGTGCCGAATGTCTGAAATCCACCTGCATGATCTATACTCTCTGCTGGCAGCTGTGCGTTCGTCCAAATGTAGCGAAATACAAGAAGAGATATTGCTCTTTTTGCTTATACTTCAAGTATTACGTATGACAATAATCCCTCGTGATCCGCTTTGTATTCTAGGAATTTCATGCTATTTTTAGACGACAGGGAACCCGTGTATTGACTGTCTGACTTCTGACTTGAAATCTTCACTCACAACACGACAGGTAACTTACATTCTGTGACCACAGCTAATGTGTTGTTAATTAACTTGATGAGTCCTGAATTGCATGTAACACAACCTTGAGAAACAATTTATCCAAATAATTTTCTGAAAAGAAAATGAAATCGACGACAAAGCCTTCCAGCATAGGGAGGATATCACAGCAGGCAATTATTCTTGCAATTTCTGGCAAAATACTATTACACGTACATGGTCTTACATGCAGGTATCGTCTGTAGGTTGCACAAGTATAATAAACTATATTATCAGTTTTGACTGTGCGAACAGTCGACAGAATAAGGGCATAAACCGATTGAAGTCTGGTCGCGATTTTTTTTCAGATGAAAGATTTAGCTTGATAGGGCAGATGAATTTGAAATTCCCGCTGGAATTCCAACCCAAGTGTAGTTTTCTAAAGGATTATCAATTAATTACTTAATCCAATGTTTGTATGTATGCTGTTCAGCAAGAAAAAAAAAAGATTTGCCCGACATTAAATGTTGTCGACGATGTCTTATTGATTTACCATGTATCAGTTTGGACAGTTTGGGCATACGATAGCCTGGATGAGAAGAGATTACATGATGACTTGTTCCGTAATTACTCCGCTCTGGTCAGACCGAGGCGTAACTACACCGAGGCTGTTCTCGTCGAAATGGATCTAAACTTGCGTAGTGTGGAAGAGTTGGTGAGTAAAGGCATTTTGGTGGGGGTAATACACGGATCATCCGAACTTCTTTCGGAAATCCGATAGACTGAACCTTGTAATTTTTGTGATTGAATGGTTTCATCAGTGCTTGTTATGTGTGCTGATTACGAATCTGAGTGATGCCACCATGGATTTTTGACCATTTTGAGATAACTCCAAGATGCTTTTTGTTTGCCGGCTGCCCCCTCGTATTTCCATCCAACATACCGTCATGACCAAGTTACACCAATAAACAGTAGATTACAGTAATCTCAAGTTCAGACAATATTCCTACGCCCGATCGCTCGAATATTGTTTTTGTCCTAAGTACCTTATATGACACGACGAAGATAAACATAACAGCTAGATGCAAGTGTCACCCAGACATCCGCGGTAGAATCCAGATAATTGAAAAGAATAAAACTTCACTATTATTTTTTTAATTATCACTAGTTAGGTCTTACAAAGCTAATTCTCAGCTTCCAAACAGCGGAAGCTTTTGACAATATCACCTCTCTCTCGTTTCGCCATTTTTTGCCGGTGTGGAGGCTAAGAATATCCGGTGGCTACGAGTATCCGGTCCCTATCATCTAACCCATATAGGACACTTTTCTCCACATTGGGGATATAATTGTCCTTCTTTGGTTGCATCAGAAAAGGATATGAAAAGGGACACTAATCACCAGGACATTCTTATCCATCACACTTACATGTATATTGGCAATAAGTAAAAACTATCAATGGTAACAAAATTAGGAGCACAAGAATTGTTTCTCATCAACAGTCCAAGTACATTGTCAGGACTGAGGATGATATTTTGTTATACCGGTATCAAGTTTTTCGAGGTACTTCATTACTGTTTTGGCACTATTGATAGAAGATGGGGAAAAGGTACTATTGAATTATATCGATTTATTATCTCGGATGTATGTATTTTTTTTTCACAAAACGGGGAAAAAGTCATGCATCCGGGGCGTACTGGGACACTTTTTTGCTGGGGCACACTGGGACAATAGTAAATCAAATAACGAAAATTACTTTGATCCTAAAATATTATGAAAGTGCATTATTTTGTATCCTAGATGGTACATGTAGTATTACTAATCCCATCGAACTTTATGAGTTTTATTAATAATTTCAGAATCAAATGCTTCCGCGGAAATCGGAATCACACAAAATACTTTTTTCTTCAAATTTGACCTCTGAGAAATATGTATGTAACGCATGGGTCTAAAATAGCAACTAAGTTAGTAATCGCTGTCGAATCTTCTAAACTCCTACGAAACATAACAGAATATACTTGATTTAAAAAGAATTCTGATTATTGTCCCTCTGCACCACCTTGAGTGCCCCAGTGCGCCCCGTACTTGGGGCACACGGGGCACTTTGTTTGACTTTTTAAAATGTAATTCTGGAGAAAAGTATAACATATATTTCCGAATATTTTGTATGATTGTCATACTAAATATTACTTATAACTAGAGCACATAAGGCTACACTACAGGACAATAATTAATAATAGCAGATATTTTTGCAAAAAAAAGTAGTCCCCTCTATAATTTTCCCCCATTATGTTCTATATAATCACAAGTGTCCATTATTTTCTATATTATTGGACAATTGGACTTGACAAAGGACAGCTGTTGCCTTTTGTTAAAAAAAATGAACATATGTCAAACAAGATGGCAGCTGCATGATCAAAGTGCTACTGATCTTTCGATATTCTAGCTTTAACTGAAGCAGAAATTCTTCAAACATTTACAGTTACAGGGATTATTCACGTCTAGCATATCGATTATTATTACTGACCCGGAACACATTTCGACTCCGCCAAATTACTCTATTATTTGCAGTATCAATATTATTTTGAACTATTCTTACAGTTGATAACCCGATGTGTGTCGATATGATGGCTGAATCATTAGAACAATAGCAAAACGTACAATTATTATCATTGGTACTGATACAGTTGATCACATTTGCCCTGATATCTCGTTAGTTGTCGTGCAGAAAATTACGGTTCATTAATTATGATGAATAATTTTGAAGAAAGGATGTTTTTGCCAGTATCCGGCCCCGGCGATGCACACAGGAGCTCGAATTGCATACATTTAGTAGAGCATCGGCGCGTTTAGCCGGGGTCGTGGGTTCCAATCCCGCAGACGACCAATGTATTCTTTCTCTCTGAAAAATCATTTCATACATTTAGTTGTAAAGGTTAATGTCAAACTCATACCTTCCTATACAGGGGTTTTTTAACGAATATTTTCTAAATTTCGAATACTGGATTGAATCTTTTTATCTGTATAAAATATCCGTAGAAATCGCTCTGCATGTATGAAAATTCGCAAAATTTACTTTTAATTCTTGTTTCGCAATATTTCATTATTCTATATAGGGTACATACAGGTAGTGCTTCGTTTCTTTATTTTTTCAGAATATGTGTTTACTAAACCATTAGTTTACGGGTGCATTGGGTGGAACGATGAAAACATCGTATCTGATACAGGTATATTCAAATAACTTGGCTCAAACGGATGCCTGGGTTTTAGATAAACCCTCTCTTTTCCAAAATTATCGTCTCCCATTTTGCATGCAATGTTACTGAGAGTGTGTTGATTCTTTGGTTCCAGAGCGAAGCTGCCCAGAAGTTGAGTACACTGGGATGGTTAGACATGGTAAGTTGCATTACGTATAAGGAGAAAGTGGGTACAAGTTAACGTTTTTGTTAAAATACGCTTTTTGTTATGTCTGGTGACATAGAGGATCCACACTGTCGGGCGGTGCCAGTGAGTCTACCAGGGTGGCTAGTTTTCGGGCGAGCATTACGCTTTGTGGAGGAGACGTATCATATCTTGCACACGGGGGCAGTCCGAATTATATCGCATAATCAGCGCCCTGCCGGAGACCAACGACTATTCCCAAGCAGGATTAAAGAAATGCAACGAAGACTTGTGTGATCTTGATAAATCTCAATTAGTAACAATTAATCATGACTCTAATAATAGTATATACCAATAGAAATTGCTCCTTCATTTTGGTGGCTCTATAATTTTCCACCTGGAGTCTCTCTGATATCGAGTCCCCCCTGTTGGTTTACCTATTGTTACCACCACAGTAGTAGTATAGTCTACCCGATTTGGTTCACATTGACCTCAGAAATTTGCATAAATGAGGAGGTGACAGCCAATCAGAAGCGAGTAAAATTTGACCTCAGAAATTTGCATATGACGTCACAGGGGTCACTGAGTGCAAGTGTGGGCGGTGGAGGTGGTGGGACCAAAATGGCGGCTTGTGGGTGGTGGAGGTGGTGGGACCAACATGGCGGCTTGTGGGTGGTGGAGGTGGTGGGACCAAAATGGCGGCCTTGTGGGAGGTGGAGGTGGTGGGACCAAAATGGCGGCTTGTGGGTGGTGGTGGTGGTGGGGAGGTCACGGGGAGAAAAAACCCTCACATTACCCTCAAAAAAACCTCTAAGCCATATAATAATAATAAACATAATCTATAGGTGTTGTACCATGTTAATAGATCAGTCTAGCATCTGTACCACCCTAGGGTCGAGCGTTTATTGTCCCGTGTATCTCCGCAAGAAAACAACAAACAAAATGGCGGCTCCAGGATGGTGTGGGGACGCCCTTTCCGCATCACGGCGTCGATCATAGCGCCATCTGCACACACTGACGCAAGGGAGACAACTCGTGTGGCCCAAGGATATGGAAATAGCCGTGTTGGAGCTAGGGGAGTTACTACTGGTCCATTGGGGTCGAGTGAGGTATCAAAGTGAAGCCTAGGTGAGGGGGCATCTGATGGGCTGGGTGTGGGGTTGAACTAGCGTCATTCTGCGCATGCGCGGTGGCCCAAGGGTATGGAAATAGCCGTGTTGGAGCTAGGGGAGTTACTACTGGTCCATTGGAGTCGAGTGAGGTATCAAAGTGAAGCCTAGGTGAGGGGGCATCTGACTGGACTAGTGGTGTTGAACTAGCGTCATTCTGCGCATGCGCGGTGGCCCAAGGGTATGGAAATAGCCGTGTTGGGAGCTAGGGGAGTTACTACTGGTCCGATGGGGTCGAGTGAGGTATCAAAGTGAAGCCTAGGTGAGGGGGCATCTGACTGGACTAGTGGGGTTGAACTAGCGTCATTCTGCGCATGCGCATAGACGTTTTGGGATGTAGGGGAGTCCCTACTGGTGCAATGGGGTCGAGTGAGGTATCCAAGTGAAGCCTAGGTGAAGGGGCATCTGACTGGACTAGTGGGTTTAAACTAGCGTCATTCTGCGCATGCGCAGATGCAATGCGGAGCTCTCGTCCAATCAGAAGCGAGTATTTCAAATCCGCCACGGAGCTCTCGTCCAATCAGAAGCGAGTAGTTTGACCCGGTGCATTATGGGACATATCCAAGATGGCGGCACGTATGTTCAAGATGGCGGCACATCCGGTGTCGAAAACTGGCCATTTCTGTCGGGATGTGGTCACCAAGTGTCGAAAACTGGACCCTGTATGGGTCCCGCTAGACGTGTTGGAGCTAGGGGAGCCACGAATGGTCCAATGGGGTCGAATCGCGAGCGCGCGCGCGCGAATCCGGGTTTTTCACTAAAACTACCTCCAAACATAGAAGAGTTCCTAATGTTTCCTCTTAGACGTCCGTATGTTCAACCCTCCGGGGTGTTCCCCCGCCCCGGCGCCCCGCAGCGCGCGCGCGCGAGTTCTCCGGCAGTGCGCGTCATCCCCGGCAGTGCCCGCGCGCGCGGGTCAAAAGGTCACCTCCAGGTCAGACGGTCCAATATGAATAACGACAAGTTCAGCAATGTTCGTACAGTTTATTATCCCCAATGTTACATCATACCCAGGCTGGGGAAGCCGCCCTGGGTATGCTTAGTATGTACACAGCAAAACAAAATTGAAATATCAAACACCATGTTTTAACGCACCGTCACATTTAATGTTTACTGAGCTCAAGTCAATGATCAGCATGTAGACATGTACGACATGTTATGGTATTCATCAGTGCACGAGTGACGCATTCAACCGATGGCGGTGGTGAATCACCTTGGTAAGGAAAAATGTAACATTGGTCACCCTCTTCACTGTCCACTTGGTGTTGGGTCGTTGTTGTTGGGCCCATCCCAAGACATCCAATTGTTCCACTTGGTCCAGCACCATCTCTAGTGACCTCCGGTCAATGATGGTAAACGGTTGGTCGTACACTGGGTGGATGGCACTGGAATAGAAATAGCGCAATTCACCCGTCATCTTATGGCATAAGATGTACCCAAATGCTACATTTAACGTGAAGGCCGTAGGTTGGTCATTGAAGATGGCTTCCACGTAGCTGCGTAGACGGGTGAGCTTGGTCAGTGGAAAATTGTAGATATCTTGAATAGGGCGATGACGGTGGAAACAGTGCCGTGTCATGGTCCAATGGCGCCGAGAGATGTCACTCTCTGGATGATATTCGGGTAAGAGATGGCTAGGAACATTTATGGGCTCGTCCAGAAAATGTTCGATGTATGACGTATCACTCGAAACCGTAACGGTGGGGTCCGGCTGGAAATCCAGGCTCTTCCCAACTGTGGGTATAGGCGGGCTCTCCGTCATCGCATCACCAGTGGCGTTCGTCTCCCCGGGCTTATCTTCACTGGGTCTGACCTTCCGCGGCTCCTCTTCAGTAGGAAGTTGTCGCCAAAACCGTGGAGACGGGGCATGAATCAAACGCTGATGCCGTCTCAACTGACTGCTTCGTTTGAAGAGTTGACCACAATCCTTACATTGTTCCGTCGCGCCCTCGTGGAATGAGCGTTCGTGGCGCAGTAAATCATCCTCCCGATTAAATGACCGTGCGCAGGTTATACAAGTATACCGTGCATCGTTGTGGGTGGAGGCCTCGTGGCGTCGTAAATTATCTAGACGAGTAAACTGCTTCTGGCAAGTTGTGCAAGTGAACATCTTGGTGGTTAACAAAGAGTCTGATGAAACGGCAAGGTCGCTTCCCTTTTATAGCACGCTAGCTGGTAATCTATTTTTAGCACACTCTACCCCAAGTCGAGGATCGAGACTGGTGTACTGGTGTACGACTGAGCCGCATTGCGCAGACGCGAAGTACCCGGATGATATACACGGACGTCACCGATCCGAAAAGACACGCACTTTACCGAAAAGACACGGGCTTTACCGAAAAGACACGGACGTACCCGAGAAGTCACGAATGTGAACGCCATTGTGGGAAACCCCCACAGACAGGTCAGTACATGCATTCCTATGATGTTCACGCATAATACAAAGGATTGACCTGTAATCTGTGTTGTTGTTGTTGTTGTTGTTCTCTTTTTTGGGCTAACCCATCAGAATAGTACGTATCACGGACTACACCCGACGTC
Source organism: Hanleya hanleyi (assembly GCA_036873755.1). Lineage (NCBI taxonomy): Eukaryota > Metazoa > Mollusca > Polyplacophora > Lepidopleurida > Hanleyidae > Hanleya > Hanleya hanleyi. Next base: position 52,192 of record JAVTVY010020834.1, read on the forward strand.
TAGGCGCGCATGTGTGACCTGGTCTATAAAACACGTCTCTCGGGATCGTACATTTTCATTTCTACAGAGCCATGACGGAGATCCAGCCCTATACGACTCGCATTTTACAGCATGCCACCGTGGTGAATTCATTCACGGGTTACCGAGCAGTGGTCCGGTCCATGTTTGCAGATGGCGACGACAACGAGGGGCGACGCCAGATCCTCAACGAGTTCACAGAAGCGGTCGTCCACAGAGTGCATTCGATGGAGAGCCGTGCCATCACTCACCACTACTGGACTATGACAGCCATCCTTGATGCTCGGGCTATGGACCAGGAGCGCTCACGCCGGAACCAGCGCCGGCTGGTTGGCCTCATACTAGTCTGTGCCCTATTGACCCTGGCGCTGTGGTATTGACACTATAAACACGAGGGTCAGACAGAGTGTGTGTCATTCACCGTTCGACACTGGACCAAGCATGTCACCCGTCCTACGAGCCATCCTGCCCCTTACACTCCGGGTGGGGTTACACGTCTATGAAGATAAAGTCACCCTCGTGGAAGACCGTGGAGTTTGCTGGGCGCCCGCTGAGACCGTATCGAATACGGTGACACTACCTCGTGACGGCTGGACCAAATTTAAACGGGTGTTGAGCGGTGAGCTCGACGGAAACGTCATCCACATAGACAATGCCATCTACGTATACCGTGGACCTTTCTTCCCACGTCTGGGCCGCTACCAAGATGCTACGCGAAGCTTCACCCTAGACCCCGATCTGTGGTCAGCCTTGGAGAAAGTAGTGCCTATTGTGGACCAGCTGTTTACACCGGACGAGCGGTCATCAGACGAGTTGGAGTGGGCTCGTGCCCTGAGAGAATCGGCGGCAGAACCCCATGAACAACTATATGAACCCGACGACGACGATGCCATTGATTACCCGGCTAGACTCAGTCAGCCCAGTGACATGACCACCTGATCCTTTTGATCTCACGGGGTTGTCCCTATAAATACGGGAGACAGTCAAATCTGGTACCATTCACGTACTGACCATGGCGGAGCATATGATACTGGCGTATCTCAGCTTGACCCCCGAGGTTTTCCTGCACGTGTATGCGGATAAGGTCGATATCATGGAGGAGGTGGTGGGAGACATCTGTGATGCGGACCCTACACAACCGTGCCCGGCTCACATTCGTCTGTCCCGAGAGGGCTGGACCAAATTCAAACGGGTGTTGTCTGGTGAACTGGACGGCGACCTCATCCACTTGTGTCACGATGTGTACATCCGACGCGGCACTTTCTTTGTTCAATTGGCTCGGCTAGATGGGGGTACAGTGCATTTTACCCTTCACCCTGATCTATGGTCTGCATTGGAAGATGCCGTGGTAGATGTGGATGAAGTACTTATCAAGCGGTCATCAGACGAGTTGGACTGGTCATTTACCATGGACACTGTGAAAGCCCATCAAGAAAATCAGAAAGAAACTCCGACCCAAGATATACCCGTTATAAATAAGCGATAGAGCCAGGGTCCATCATCATTGTGTCACCATGAAGCGCTGGGAGAAGGTGTTGGATAACTTATACTACAGTCCCGACAGTCCGGCGGCCTATAGTGCATTGTCGGCTCTCTATCGAGCGGCCAAACCCCAGGGGATACAACGTGCCCAAGTCCGAGATTGGTTAAGAAAACAAGACACCTATACCTTACATCGATCTGTCCGTCGCCATTTTCTACGGAACCGGGTCATCGTGGGAGGAATAGATGCCCAGTGGCAAGCGAATTTGGTCGATATGAGCGCCATTGCCAAATACAACGATGGGAATCGGTATATCTTGACGTGCATCGATATCCTATCCAAGTATGCGTGGGTGGTACCCATCCGGACGAAAACGGGGGCGAATCTCATAGCGGCGTTCAAAGACATCTTCAAGACCGGGCGCAAACCTTTGTATTTGCAAACCGACGAAGGCACGGAATTCCTCAACAGACCGTTCCAAGCCTTTCTCAAGAAACAGAAGGTGTTTTTCTTCCATACGTACAACGAGACCAAGGCTTCCGTGGTGGAAAGGTTCAACAGGACATTCAAAGGCCGCATGTATAAATATTTCACCTATAAGAATACAAGGCGGTACATCGATGTTCTGCCGAAACTGGTGAGGGGTTACAATCGAGCCTATCATCGGAGTATAGAGAGAGCGCCCATTACCGTGACCCAACGCAATGAAGCCCAAGTCCGGCGTGTCTTGTACCCCAGGCCATCGCAGCGAACGACGAAGGCGGTGTACAAGGTCGGGGACCCTGTACGGATCAGTAAAGTCAAGGGCAAGTTCGAGAAAAGTTACTTGCCCAACTGGAGCGATGAGCACTTCCTGATTAAACGGCGCCTACCACGACAGCGGCGAGTCTATGAACTGGAAGATCTCCAAGGGGAAACGTTGCTGGGGACGTTTTACGAGACGGAATTACAGCCTGTCGTAAAAACACAGCAAGACTACTACACGGTGGAGCAGATTTTGAAAACGGAACGTCGACGTGGCAAACTATTTTAATTCGTGAAATGGCATGGTTGGCCCAGTTCCTTCAATTCCTGGGTCGCTGCCAACCAGGTGAAACGACTATAAAGCCAGACACCACTGCCGTCCTCCTTCATTCGGACCCACAGTGCTATGGACAAACAGCAGCTGCCTCTGAACACAGCGTCTCCCAAAACGCGCAAAAGCACAAGTGGGCTTTGGGGTGCTATTGCTAACCCTGCTGAGTGTGTTGTACGGCGGTGTGTTTTACGACGTAGCCTATGTCAGCACGTTACTTAACCAACTGAGAACACCAGCCACCAGTGAAACCGGTCTACAGAGAGCACCAGTCGTATCGAGCCCAGTCACCACCACCACACCCCCTGTACAAGCCACAACGAGTGTAAGCTCTACACCTACACCAAGTACACCCACTACGTCTGAACACCCACCGGATTTCATCCCTCACAGTGAACCGACAACGACGACCCACGTTGTACCCACCCCCATCATCATCCCTGACAGTGTACAGACAACGACGACCGACGTTGTACCCACCACCACTCCAGTTCACTCGTACGAAATTTACAAGAGCGGGTTACCACGACAACGGATACACCTCAAACCATGGACCCTGGGTGGCAGCATCCCTTCACTTGCGTCATCGCAGGACCGACGGGCTCCGGCAAAACGCACTTCGTCAGGAAGCTCCTTCAACACGCCGACAGCATGATCACTCCACCCATTGCCCGAGTCGTGTGGTGTTACGGAGAATGGCAGGCAGCGTATGCAGCAATGCCCCACGTCACGTTCGTGGAAGGCCTACCCAAACTGGCCGATTTGGAACCCGACACCTTGGTGGTTCTGGATGATCTCATGGCGGAGACGGACAGTCGGGTGACCCAACTCTTTACCAAAGGCAGCCATCATCGACGGCTCAGCATCATCTACATTGTGCAGAATCTGTTCAGTAAAAACAAAGAACATCGCAATATCAGCTTAAATGCCCACTACCTGGTGGTCTTCAAAAACCCGAGAGATACCACTCAACTGCTGCACCTGGCGAGACAGATGTATCCCGGTCGCACACCGTTTGTGTTGGAAGCCTTCAAAGATGCCACAACCCCTCAGCACGGGTATATGCTCTTCGACCTCAAGCAAGCCACCCCCGAACATCTTCGACAACGGACCGGCATCTTTCCCGGAGAGACCCACCACGTGTACATGCAAAAATAATGTAAACACACCCACAGTGGCTCCCTCAGCTGGGGTCTGTGTGTTTGATGATGGGGAATAATAAAAAGAATGAATACCACAGCAGGGTTGACTTTGTCTCTGAGGTAGATAAAAAGAGCAGCGTTGTGGGTTCTAGCATTAGTTGTACAGGATGTCTGCGCGAGTACGGAAGCACGCTCCCACGCTCCGTGTATTGAAGACGGCCCCACCCGAGTTAGTCCGAACCATTGTACGCGGTGCGGACCCTGACCTTGTACGCTGTCTGTGCGAGATCGGGTACAACCTGTTAAAAGGCAACGTACCACTGACTCCGGCTCAGAAGACCAAGTTGGCCAAGCATAAGACAGGTCTCCGAACCTTAGTCCAGAAGCGGGTCCCTCAAACACAAAAGAAAAAGGTGTTACAGAAAGGCGGCTTTCTCGGGGCCATCTTAGCACCGTTGGCCGCTTCTTCGGCCGACAATGAACCACACGAAAAAAATGGTCCTCGTCGAACCTCGTTTCCTGCAAAACCTCCAATCACCCTACCCTGTCCCACCTACGGTAAAGACCATAAACACCCTCGATGGAGAGATGCAACAGATCTTACAGAGACCGGGATTAAGCGACAGTGAGAAAGTACAACGGTACAATGAGACGCTTCAACGGTACATGACGTTCATGGACCAATACAAAACTCGCTCTACCCCAGCAACAGCACCACCACCACCACCACCACCACCACCACCACGTGACAGACCGCCGACCTCAGCACCGTTCCAACAGCCGAGTGGGGTAGCCCCCACAGCCCCACAGTGGGTGGAAGACGAAGTGCTGAAGAGTGTACCTGTCTCGTTCAAGAAACAAGCTGGCCTGGTATTACAACGGATGAAACAGAATCCCAACATGACTTGGAATGATAAAGGCGAACTCCTGGTACAGAATCAGGTGGTCCCCGGCACCCACATGACGGATTTAGTGAATGATCTGATGCGTCAACGCAGGTCGCACACGGACCCTCGAGGATGGGAGGTCTTCGCTCAAGGCTTGAAAGACATGCATGTACCACAGGAATTGGTGGGGAACCCCCACCGCTGGGCCTTTATGCAATCACCGACTCGTGCACCACGACTCTCACCACAACCTTCTTGGGAATCCGACTGGGAACCGGAGTCACCCCCCAAAACTCCACCACCCCCACAACGGGCACCTTCTTTTCAGACCTTTAAAAAACCACCCTCGATCAGGACACCCCACATCTCCAGAGCCGTGACACGTAGCAAGTCAACGCGACGAACACGACGCCGGACACAACCGCCCAAGGCTTGGAACACCTACTAAAACCAACAGCAGCAGCAGGACAGCTCAGTCGCCATGTTTTACCTCACCCTACCCAGTAACAGTTCGCTGGATGTGTTTCCTGACAACACCGTGGCCAAGTACGTCACCCAGTTACCGCAACCGTTGCATTTACCTGGCCGGTGGGAATGTGGCCTCGTGGATATCCAATACCCTTACTCGTGGTACAACGTGCGAGCCAATGAAGTCTGGTACGAGGTGACCTACGAAGGCAAAAACACCCGACTCACCCTGCCCGAAGGCCAATACGATGCCCCCAAAGAGTTCATGGGTGGGCTGTCAAGACTGTTGCATTAAAAGGCGCTACGGGGGGTGACGAATACTTCAAAACCCATCAAAGCCTATCCCTTCAAGAATCACGTGGACTTCGATTACAACGCACACAACGACAAGGCAGAGCTTATCGTCACCGGCAAGGCGAGTGTCGTACTGAGTCCTATCCTACAGCAAATGCTGGGTTTCGATCTAAAGACGTTCGCTGGTCCCACCGAACACCAAGGCGAGATGCCGATGGATATGAAGTCGGGTATGTACGGACTCTACGTCTACTCGGACGTGGTGGACAACCACATCGTGGGCGATATCAACACACCTCTGTTACGGGTGGTCCCCATTAAAAAGACGTATGGAGGTCAAGTCACCCTCAGTTTCACCCACATGCTCTACTTGCCCGTACGACCAACTGACATCAACACGATCACGGTGGATATAAGAGATGACACGGGACGACCGGTGGCATTCGAACGAGGAAAAGTGGTGCTGACACTTTATTTTCAACAAGCACGTGCTCCCCACTTTGCATAATGAAAGTACCTTACGAGTGCGATGCACGCAGCTATGCCGACTATTATGCCCAACAGGCCGGGGTGGCTTTCTGGTCTTTAGCGGTGCACGCATGCAACGAGGACATGGACTGGGGAACATACTCGGCAGCATCGTCAAAACGTTCCTGCCCTTGGTGACGCGTGGGGTGAAAGCAATCGGCAAACAAGCGGTACGCAGTGGACTGCAAGTGGCCGGTGATGCCTTGGGGGGTACGGCACCCAAACAATCCTTGAAACGGCGGGCCATTGAAGCGGGAGGCGTCTTGGTGGCCAAAGCACAACGCACCGTAGGGAATAAAAGAGCTGCCCCACCGAGACCACGCACCAGTCGACGACCGACCCAGCGACGACGCACATCGAAGAAGACAAATGATATCTTTTCTTAAAACATGTCCTTAATCCACGCCGAGTCCTGCCCCTCCACCAACAGTGAATTTGATTTGTGGACCGTGCCGCCCACACAGACCAGTGTCGAACAAGGATTATGGGTGGAGCATCTCCCGCTCTCCAGCATCAACGAAATCGGACCCATCGAGTTCACCATCAGTAATGCGGATACTGCCTATGTGAATTTAGCCCATACCTAATTGTATGTGAAAGCCAAGATGGTCAATGGAGCTGGCACCAGAATCGCTGACCAAGCAACGGTGGGCCCGACGAATCTCTGGCTGCACTCGATGTTTCAGCAGGTGGATATTTTTCTCAGCGACAAACTCATCAGTGACTCCACCAACACGTACCCCTATCGAGCCTACATCGAGACACTGTTGTCGTATGGCCGAGAGGCTAAAAAATCTCAGCTGACAACCGCTTTATTCTACAAGGACACGCCCGAGCACATGGACACGGTGGGCAATGGGGGATATAACAAACGGAAGGCTTTCACTGCGAACAGTGCCTCGGTGGATATGATGGGTCGACTGCACGCAGACATGTTCATGCAAGACCGGTACCTCTTGAACAAGATCCCCATCAAAATCCGACTGATACGGGCGCCTCCGACCTTCGCCTTGATGGCCACTAACGTAGAGGGGCATGCAGCGGACTATAAGATTGTCATCCAAGACGCAGTCCTGTATGTCCGAAAAGTGAAACCGAATCCAGCCGTTCAATTGGGACACATGAAAGCCTTGGAAACAAAACCAGCCCAGTACCCTATCCGACGTGTACAAACCAAAGTGTTCTCTGTGCCTGCTGGAAATATGGGCGCCAACAAAGAAAACCTGTTCCTGGGGGAACTACCCAAGCGATTGATCCTGGCCTGTGTGGAAAATACCAGTTTCAGCGGAGCCTACCCAGAGAATCCGTTTGACTTTCAACATTTCGGCATCAATTTTGTGGCCCTGCATGTGGATGGACAACAGGTGCCAGCCACGGCCTTAACACCGAACTTTGGGCGGAGGAATTTCATTCGAGCCTATCAGAGCCTGTTTACAGCCACCGGTCAAATCAACCAGGACGAAGGAAATATGATCAGTCGGGAGGACTACGCGAACGGATACACGTTGTTCTGTTTCGATCTGACCCCCACCTTAGAGAACGACCATCAGCTGGCCCTGGCCAAGCAAGGCAACTTACGGTTGGAAATCCACTTTGCACGAGCCCTGGCGACCACCGTCAATGTGATCTGCTACGCCGAGTTTGACAACATCATTCAAGTGGACAAGGCGCGCAACGTCCTGTGTGATTTCTCCACCTAACATGGATACAGACCAGATAACCACCGTGCTGGAGAATGACCCAGAGACACGTATGGTCTTTCAAGGGGTGTTCGCCCGAGATTTGTTTCCATTAGACCGTATGTATCCTGCTGCTTACGTTCTCAACACGGACCCGATGCATCGGCCCGGTGAACACTGGGTGGCCGTGTACTTGACAGAACAGCAGGGCGAATACTTTGACCCGTACGGCCTGCCACCCCTCCATCCCGATTTAACAGACTTCATGGATCAAGGCACAGAGACGTGGTGTTGGAACAGTCAAACGTTGCAAAGCCTGACCAGTGGCGTGTGCGGACAATATTGCTTGTTTTACCTGTACCATCGATGCCGGGGAAGACCCTTATCTACCATCGTACAGATGTTTGACGAGTACCCCAAGGCCGAGGACCGCGATGTACTCGTCTATGACTGGGCCTCCCATCATTTCAATGTACAAGCCCCATTCTGGGCTTAAGTTAATTACAAGCCCCTTGTTCTGGGTTTAAGTTTACAAGTCCCTTGTTCTGGGCTTCAATATACAAGCCCCTTCTTCTGGGCTTCAATTAATTACAAGCCCCTTGTTCTGGGCTTCAGTTTTCATGTGGTTGTTCTCACGTTGTTGTTGTTCACTGAATAAAAAAATGAGATCTCACCAAAAAACCCTGTCTTGTGTGTTTTATTCCTAATGCATCCATGCCCAATGTGGAGATTCACTGAAATCAGTGGTGTAGGATGGGGCCAAAATGTAACCCATCAAGGTTAGAATGCAAGAGCACTATAGTAAAATAGAGAGCCAATGAAATCAGCCCACAGACCAAGTACGTGTTTTGGTCTAGGTTTGGAGCGGGCATTTCATTGAGGTGCGTGTATACGGTGAGTGAAGACTCGTCCAACACGTATGGATTATGTTTATGACTATAAGTTCTAGGTAAGCCATCAAGGTTAGAATGCAAGAGCACTATAGTAAAAATAGAGAGGCAATGAAATCAGCCTACAGACCAAGTACGTGTTTTTGGTCTAGATTTGGAGCGGGCATTTCATTGAGGTACGTGTATACGGTGAGTGAAGAGACTCGTCCAACACGTATAGATTATGACTATAAGTTCTATGAGCATAATGCATGAAACTGGTTTTGAACACCGTATTAACGAATCAGTGGCCTAGAATGGAGCCAAAGCTAACCCATCCATGTCCAGAAAACATTACCCGGGTGTACAAGAACCCGGATGTAGGCGCGGACGTCAGCGAAAGCACACCGTGAGTACCCCAATTCGATTGGCTGATTGTTCGGCCGCTGATTGGTTCTTTTTCTCGACCGCTGATTGGTTTTTTTTTCTCGACCGCTGATTGGTCCAAATGGAACTGCCCATCTTTCCCAGGTTCATTTACAACCTCCTTTTTGGGGTTCAAGCTCTGACTATAGCGATGCCGCAACATTGTCTCATTGGACATTGGACCGTCTGACCTGGAGGTGACCTTTTGACCCGCGCGCGCGGGCACTGCCGGGGATGACGCGCACTGCCGGAGAACTCGCGCGCGCGCGCTGCGGGGCGCCGGGGCGGGGGAACACCCCGGAGGGTTGAACATACGGACGTCTAAGAGGAAACATTAGGAACTCTTCTATGTTTGGAGGTAGTTTTAGTGAAAAACCCGGATTCGCGCGCGCGCTCGCGATTCGACCCCATTGGACCATTCGTGGCTCCCCTAGCTTCAACACGTCTAGCGGGACCCATACAGGGTCCAGTTTTCGACATTAGGTGACCACATCCCGACAGAAATGGCCAGTTTTCGACACCGGATGTGCCGCCATCTTGAACATACGTGCCGCTATCTTGGATATGTCCCATATTGCACCGGGTCAAACTACTCGCTTCTGATTGGACGAGAGCTCCGTGGCGGATTTGAAATACTCACTTCTGATTGGACGAGAGCTCCGCATTGCATCTGCGCATGCGCAGAATGACGCTAGTTCAAACCCACTAGTCCAGTCAGATGCCCCTTCACCTAGGCTTCACTTGGATACCTCACTCGACCCCATTGCACCAGTAGGGACTCCCCTACATCCCAAAACGTCTATGCGCATGCGCAGAATGACGCTAGTTCAACCCCACTAGTCCAGTCAGATGCCCCCTCACCTAGGTTTCACTTTGATACCTCACTCGACCCCATCGGACCTGTAGTAACTCCCCTAGCTCCCAACACAGCTATTTCCATACCCTTGGGCCACCGCGCATGCGCAGAATGACGCTAGTTCAATCCCACTAGTCCAGTCAGATGCCCCCTCACCTAGGCTTCACTTTGATACCTCACTCGACTCCAATGGACCAGTAGTAACTCCCCTAGCTCCAACACGGCTATTTCCATACACTTGGGCCACCGCGCATGCGCAGAATGACGCTAGTTCAACCCCACACCCAGCCCATCAGATGCCCCCTCACCTAGGCTTCACTTTGATACCTCACTCGACCCCAATGGACCAGTAGTGACTCCCCTAGCTCCAACACGGCTATTTCCATATCCTTGGGCCACACGAGTTGTCTCCCTTGCGTCAGTGTGTGCAGATGGCGCTATGATCGACGCCGTGATGCGGAAAGGGCGTCCCCACACCATCCTGGAGCCGCCATTTTGTTTGTTGTTTTCTTGCGGAGATACACGGGACAATAAACGCTCGACCCTAGGGTGGTACAGATGCTAGACTGATCCTATTAACATGGTACAACACCTATAGATTATGTTTATTATTATTATATGGCTTAGAGGTTTTTTTGAGGGTAATGTGAGGGTTTTTTCTCCCCGTGACCTCCCCACCACCACTACCACCACCCACAAGCCGGCATTTTGGTCCCACCACCTCCACCTCCCACAAGGCCGCCATTTTGGTCCCTCCACCTCCACCACCCACAAGCCGCCATTTTGGTCCCACCACCTCCACCACCCACAAACCGCCATTTTGGTCCCACCACCTCCACCACCCACACTTGCACTCAGTGACCCCTGTGACGTCATATGCAAATTTCTGAGGTCAAATTTTACTCGCTTCTGATTGGCTGTCACCTCCTCATTTCCTCCTCAATTATGCAAATTTCTGAGGTCAATGTGAACCAAATCGGGTAGACTATACTACTCACCACCAACCTTGCAATCTCGGATTCCAAGACAGCTGGATCCGTAAGTTCCTTCACTTTGGGGCTAATGCCCTATACTTACATAGTTCATGGCGCTGGTATAGCCCCACTCTCTTCAGCAACTACATTTTGCCAGTTTTCTCCCGCGCTGATTAGTATATACTATTATTAGAGTCATTATTAATTGTTATTAAATGAAAATTATCAAAATCACACAACAGTTCTTCGTTGGTGTCTGACGGGGCGCTTGTTTTACTGCCCCTCCACCATGACCAGACTTGGTCTAAATGCATGAGTTCCCCCCGAAATTCTGTGGCTTGTGCCGCATAAATTTCTAATACATGTATAAGGGCCAAATTCCCTGAAGTATTTTTAGATATTGATAGCCTGGATGCCATTGGATGGAATGTTGGGGTCATACTAATCACCACAACGGACCCACAAATTACCACAACGGAACACAAATTACCACAACGGACCACAACGGTCCACAAATTACCACAACGGACCCACAACGTACCACGAGGGACACCATAAACTCCACCTATATTAAGATTGTTTACTATCTTAGTATTGCTATAATATCATACTGATAACTTTTAGCATTTGAACAATCGTGGAATAAAAAAAAATCTGTATTGTATATGAAACCTGTTTTGAGCAAACTGTGGTATATTCATTAGTATATACAAACAATTTGTGTGTTGCACGACTCCAATATAGTAGACACTCATATAAACCATCGTAAAGTATATGTGGGTCCGTTGTGCTCCCAATTGCGAGTCCGTTGTGGTATGTTTTGGGTTCGTTGTGGTAATTTTGGAGTCCGTTGTGGTAATCTTGGGGTCCGTTGTGGGTCCGTTTTGGGTCTGTTGTGGGTGTGTTGTGGTCCGTTGAGGTATTTTAGGGTCCAATGTGGTCCGTTGTGGTGATTAACATGGCGGAATGTTCAGCCAGTGCAGTATGGGTGATGTTGATCTATTCTCTGTATAAGGGAGTAACACCTCCAATTTCCTTCGGGCAGGACATAATTATATTATAATAAAATTGTCTTAGAATAAGACACGAAATGTTTCTCATATTTGTGCATCAAGCTAACTTGTTTTATGCATTCCTAAATGATAGAGATATACAATATCTGTAGATAGTTCAGGACACAACGCAATCTGCCCTTGTCGTATTATCCATATCCTTGTGAAAGTGGGAATTCATTCGAATAATTTATTTTACACCGGAGTGCCATTAATCTAATCAGGCCTCCCGGCTCTATTTATTCATACAGGACTTGTATATATAAGCCCGTCGCTGAGTATTCCATCAAATATCAGCCCAAAATGAATTAATCGGATTCCCGTGACTAAAGAAGATTGCCCTGCGGATACCTTTCAATGCACTATATTTCCAGAACACCATAAGTTGGTGATTGTTATTTGTTTACCATAATAGAGCGGCTATCTTTTTAAAACGCGTTAATCGACGATCTCTTATCAGTCATCTGTTTGTTGTGCAGACACTACTCGAAGCCATTTATTTCCCCAGGGTCTTTCCTCTTGATCTCGTAAATTATTCAAAAGTCTGATTTTCGATCTTAATTATGTATTTTTTTCGTATTTCCTCTTGTACGGTTTTCTCAAGTTTTCGCGTATATTTTTCTGCTGTATCACTTAACCCTACCTGGCCTGGGGGGGGGTGGCGAAATGCCCCCCCCCCTACCAAACTTCCTGCGCTATCTCCGGAACGACACAAAATAGAGAGCTGAAACTCCGTGACTTTATAGTTTATCATATTGGGGTCATTTTGAGTCTATTTGCATGAGGATCATGAGTAAATTCAAGATGGCGGCCAGGTGGGGTCCCAGAAAAGTTATGTTTTTGCAATATTTCTTTGCAATTTCTGCTTTTCTGCGATGAAAAGTGGGCAAAAACTATTTTATCTCACATCACATTAATATTTACTAATTTATCATGCTGTTTTTGCGGAGAAATTGCATAAATAAAAAATTCGGAAAATCTGACCGAAAAATCGACCAAAAAATGCCGTTTTTTGAAAATGACGTCACTGTGACGTCATCAAAGCGACCATCTTGGATTTTTTTACATTTTCTGGTAGAGCTTGACCCAAGGGTATAGTGTGGTAAGTTTCATCTCCCTGGCTCAAGGGGTAAGAAAAATAATGAGGGGGGGGGGGGCTTCCAATTTGCCCCACTGCGTTATCTGGCCTGGGTGATTTGGGTCCTGTCCCGGCTCAAACCTATATATACCTTTGGGCCAAGATCTAGTAGAAAATGTAAAAAAAATAACAAATATGACCGCCATGATGACGTCGCAGTGACGTCATTTTCAAGAAGACATTTTTTGAACGATTTTTCCGTCAGCTTTTTATTTATTTATGTGATTTCTTCGCAAAAAATGCATGGTCAATTAGTATATGATAGCTTAGTAGTGATAATAGGTAGTAATAAAAGCTAAAACCGCTTGTCTGATATACCTACGAATTTATCTCCCCTTTTTTGACCCACTTAATCCTACCAGGCCTGGCAAAATGCCCCCCCACCTATCCCTAGCTAAACTTTCTGTGCTATCTCCGGAATGACAGAAAATTAAGAGCTGACACTTCCGGACTATATAGAGCCTACTTCTATAACCCGCCGAGGAGAGGATCATGGGTAAATTCAAGATGGCGGCCACATGGGGTACCAGAAAAGTGATGTTTTCGTCATTTTTCTACAACATTTCTGCTTTTCCCGATGAAAAGTGGGCAAAAACTATTTTATTTCACATCACAATAATATTTACTAATTTGGCATGGACTTTTTGTGAAGAAATTGCATATAAATGAAAAATTCGAAAAATCTGACCGAAAAATCGACCCAAAAATTCCGTTTTTGAAGATGACGTCACTGTGACTTCATCAAAGCGGTCATATTGGACTTGTTTCACATTTTCTGATAGAGCATGACCCAAGGGCATAGCATAGTGTGGTAAGTTTCAGTCCCCTAGCTCGAGGGGTAATTAGGAGGCGGTCATTTGCCCCCTCGCCCCCCCCCCCCAAATCCAGGACGGATAGAGTTAACCAAAGGTCAGTGCAACACAATTTACGCTTGCTTCTTTCTCTTCTTGACTCAATCCCCGTGACTGCTATAGTTCCGCTCACGTGTCACACAGGGTCGTATTCCTGCTCGATGAGGCGGTCATTTTGATATGGTTACTTCTCCCGCCGACAAAAAATAGCCCACAATCCGTTCCATGTTGTTTACTCCACCCCCCCCACCACAAGTCACGCCAATGTTAATTAGTTAATTAACGCCCAAGTCACTTTCATGGAGCTATGACCACAAACGTCAGCGTTACGTCGCTTGTGCATTGTGGGATCGCGGGCTTCGAAGGTGACCGTTTCCACGACGTCGACAATTCGGGAACCAACAAGTCTTAATATGTTATGAGGGAAGGGCATGTATAAATACAATGGGCTGTAGAATACGATGAGATGTGTCTCGGTGCCATTAGTTGACTTTCTCTGGAAAGTTATGTGGCGCCTGTGTAGTACGCAGGCAGGCCTGGAGTGGACGATTTGGAGTCGAGGTGGACCATCCATGGTCCAAATGGGTAGGCACCAATCAACATTTTACTTTTGAAGGAAAGTACTGAGGTAGGTGTGGTCAATTTTTTCTTGTGGACCAAAGTATTGCGTGTGCCTATTTGTTTTTTCTCTACTGTAGAATACGATGGGAGAAGTCTCCCTACGATGGACGTTTTCTTGGAGCTCTTTGCGGATGGAGTCCGAGTGGGGGTGATACGCGCATGCTTTCGGCGGAGCTCCAACGGCTCCGAGCTCCTGTACCATCCCAAAGCTCCGAACCCAAAGAGTTCCGAAGTCCAAGAGCTCCGAAATCTTAACAGTCCCATCTAAGAGCTCCGAGGTCTTATCTACCTCAGCCCAGACCACAGAGCCCTTATCTATCTCATCTCAGGGTTTCAAGCTTTTGCATGTGAACAAACCTTAGGGCTGGGAGATTCCATTATACAGTGAGTGTCCACGAGAGGATGATTAATTTCCTCTACATGATGGTTGTACATGGCTAGTAACACATGTCCGGCTAATCATATCGTCGGTTGTTATATCGCCAACATACTTCTGAACGCGGAGTTAAACCCTAAACCCCTCTGTGTGTTAATGATCTGCAAAGGCATATCCTATATCTTTTTTCATTGAAGCACTCGTGCTCAAGAATGATTTTTAGTGGAAGTGCCGTCAATCTGAACATGCGTAGTTGGGCCGTAGAAGAAAACGACTATTCGATTGAACGTTTTGGAGTGGAAATGGACCATGCCTGCTCCAAATGGGCCGTGTGTGTTTTTCGTATTGAAGCGTTCTGAAGTGGTTATTTCGTTTTAAAGTAAGACCATCTGTGACGTCATCAGTAGTATAGAAAAAATGCAGTTGCGGAAGTGCGAAGATACGCGTCTAGATATAGGTGGGCCATCTCTGTTATAAACGGGTACTGTGTGCTTTTTAGTCACCAGACGTCGTCAATATTTCCCACCTCTTGCATATCGCTGCAGTTATCATATTGTAGCTATGATTGGGTAGTCAGACTCAGGGTGTTACTCGCATGCGCACTCAGGAAGTAGAAAAAAATGATAGTTACGGAGGTGCGCGTTTGTGGGGAAGGGAGTTGTGATCGATCTGGCTACCTGGTATAGTTACCTCTGTGTTTGTATGTCTGCACGAAAATTAGTAAATAATAATCTGATGTGAAATGAAACAGGTTTTACCCGGTTTTGCATGCATGTAGAAAAGCATAAAAATGAAGAAATATGACGAAAATTTCACTTTTCTGGTTCCCCGAATGGCCGCCATTTTGAATTTACCTATGATCCTCTGCTCGGGGGCCATGCAAATAGACTCAAAAGACCCCAGTATGATAATCTACAAAGTCTGGGAGTCCCAGCTCCCAACTGTTTGTCCTTTGGGAGATAGTGGAAAAACAGAGGAGGAGAGTACTCCCCCAAGTCAGATAGAGTTAACGAACCACCCACTAGCATAAGTCATTCGAAAACAGGGAAGCCAGTAATACAGTCTGGTTATCTATCTCATTTCTCGAAAGCACGAAAATGTGTGTTCAATTTTTTGATTGTGAAAGGGACCATGTAATGAAGCCTCAATGTGGTAAGTCTTGTATATATACAAGAACTCGGAGGATCAGATAACGGCTTTGAGCTCTGGGATGGGGCAGATAAGAGATCAGAGCTTTGGAAATGACAGTTAATAGATCGGAGTTCTTGAACCTCGGAGCCATTGGAGCTCCGAGCTCTGGTATGGTACAGTTAATAGCTCGGAGTTCTTGGAACTCGGAACTTTTGGAGTTCCGCCGAAACTGCCCTTTCTCTGCAACTCCACGGCTGCGCATGTATGTATCTCTCCTACTCTGACTCCGCTCGCTAGGAGCTTCAATACAACACCCCACACAGCCCATCTCCACCACGCATGGTGCACACCTACCTAAATACTCGTAACCAAAAACACCCGTTTTCCAATACTTCACGACTGCACATGTACGAATTCACAGAACTCTATACTGAGAGAAAAAGAGGAATCGTAGTGATGCTTGAAGGGGAATCCAACAACGGTACCTCCCACGAGATCCCAAGTGAATCAACAGAATGCCCTAGGGTGATCATAAGGAGAATTCGCTGGATGCCTTGGGTTCTCGTGGGGGAAGGGCGACTTCATTGCTGGATTCTCCATTTTTCTCGGTGTTATGAATAAATTATGAATGTGAATAACAACAACAACGATGGTTTGCTACTGTCCACTCTCAGCATTTATAGGAATTCTCTTAGTCTGACTTATAATGACTTCGATCAATTTGGCAAATATTATCCTTAGAAAATGAGAAATTCCCACAATAATTTAAGCACAATATACATGTGTGGATAGAAACAAACCTGTGTTGTCCTTCACATTGATGATTCGTCCTTGTACATCATCGCGTTGATCCAAGAACTCGAGAGACACCGTATCACATTTGGAACAAAAGCTTTGCAAAAACCATTCTTGGGGTGACGATAAATGTAATTAGTGTGAAATATGACATCGATGGTATGAAGAAACTCAAGATTGATGTGGATTTTACTAGCTGATGTAATACCAAAATCACACGCATATGCCGAAGATCTCACAGCCACGTGATCAGGGAAATCATGTGGAGAAACTGGGGAATCGTGACGAATCCCTGGGGTATCTTGTCGAGAACCAGGGGTGTCTAACTTCCAGATAACCTTTCCGGCATCATAATGATTCCTCTGGGGAATCATTCTGAAACCTATGGGAATATACCCGAGAACCAGGGGTCTTCAGCGTCTAGATACCCCTTTGTGTATCATGGTGAATCCTCTTTTTCTCTCAGTGTACTCTACGATAGCTTCAATATGACACCACACTCGGCCCACTTGCGCCAGGAATGGCTCACTTGGGCTCCAAAGCGTCCATCCCATAATGAGTGCGTCGGAAATTTTCAGCGAAAATCAACCAATGGCCCAGAAGAAAATCTTGTAAGATAGAAAAAACAAATACCCACACCCTATACTTTGGTCCACAAGAAAATAAAAGCCCACACCTACCTCAATATTGCTTTCCCAAACACCCTTTTCTACACTTTTTCGACTGCACATACACAGAATGACAGAACTTTCCCAACAAGGCACACCAGTCAGACTCTACTCCACGATAAATTCGATATGTAATCACAAACCACCCATTTGGACCAGGGGTGGTCCACCTCGACCCCAAAACTTTGACCCCAGGCATGCCTGCTTACTGCCCAAGCGCAAACAAAACTTTTCAGCAAAAGTCAACCAATGGCCTCGAGACCCCTGCCATCGTATGCTACAGTGTGAAACAGAAGAAAATAAGATCTCACACGCATTAGTTTCCTTCACATGATAAATATATAGGGGTTTAGTCCGTTTTTCCAGATCTTTGACGATACATCCAGGTTTCTTTCAAGACCAGGTTTTCCATGCACTCCGTTTATTTGCAGATGGCGCTCCAATCGCTATCAGCCTGATTAATTCCGCTGTTCCCAACACCATTTTGTTTCTACCGACGTTAGGCGAACGTATGAGACTTGTTCAGAAACGATGGGCGAACGAACATATATACATTGTGCGAGAGGAGTAGTAGGTAGCGCGTAAGTAAACTAGTTAGCCCTCAACTGCGCATGCGCGAGAACCTGTTTTGACGTCATTTGGGGCGGAGCGAGGGGGTTATTGGGGCGTGGCCTATGAGTGCACTTGCACTGGGTTTTTCCAAAATTCACTTCATTTGCATATTTTCAAGATGGCGGCTTGTTTTTGTATGTTAGGGGTGGTCGGTTTCAAGATGGCGGCTTGTTTTTGTATGTTAGGGGTGGTCGTATTCAAGATGGCGGCTTGTTTTTGTATGGTAGGGGTGGTCGTATTCAAGATGGCGGCTTAAATGAGTTTTTTTATGCAAATGAGGTCATTGGGTTCATTGTGTTTATTCAAGATGGCGGCTTGTTTTTGTATGTTAGGGGTGGTGTGTTTCAAGATGGCGGCTTGTTTTTGTATGTTAGGGGTGGTCGTTTTCAAGATGGCGGCTTGTTTTTGTATGTTAGGGGTGGTCGTATTCAAGATGGCGGCTTGTTTTTGTATGTTAGGGGTGGTCGTATTCAAGATGGCGGCTTGTTTTTGTAGGGTAGGGGTGGTCGTATTCAAGATGGCGGCTTAAATGAGTTTTTTATGCAAATGAGGTCATTGGGTTCATTGTGTTTATTCAAGATGGCAGCTTGTTTTTGTATGTTAGGGGTGGTGTGTTTCAAGATGGCGGCTTGTTTTTGTATGTTAGGGGTGGTCGTTTTCAAGATGGCGGCTTGTTTTTGTATGGTAGGGGTGGTCGGTTTCAAGATGGCGGCTTGTTTTTGTAGGTTAGGGGTGGTCGTATTCAAGATGGCGGCTTGTTTTTGTAGGGTGGGGGTGGTCGTATTCAAGATGGCGGCTTAAATGAGTTTTTTATGCAAATGAGGTCATTGGGTTCATTGTGTTTATTCAAGATGGCGGCTTGTTTTTGTAGGTTAGGGGTGGTGTGTTTCAAGATGGCGGCTTGTTTTTGTATGTTAGGGGTGGTCGGTTTCAAGATGGCGGCTTGTTTTTGTATGTTAGGGGTGGTCGGTTTCAAGATGGCGGCTTGTATTTGTAGGTTAGGGGTGGTCGTATTCAAGATGGCGGCTTGTTTGTGTGTGTTATGGGTTTTCCCCAGCCCTCATTTGCAT
Organism: Hanleya hanleyi; assembly: GCA_036873755.1. Lineage (NCBI taxonomy): Eukaryota > Metazoa > Mollusca > Polyplacophora > Lepidopleurida > Hanleyidae > Hanleya > Hanleya hanleyi. The sequence goes on from JAVTVY010020834.1 coordinate 71,205, forward strand.
ATGTGTTTCAAGATGGCGGTTTGTTTGTGTGTGTTAGGGGTGGTCGTTTTCAAGATGGCGGCCTGTTGTCCGCTGAAAATATGCAAATGAGGTCTTTGGGTTTTTGCCAAAAATGACACCTGTTGGTAGCAGGTGCGTTTCAAGATGGCGGCCTGTTTGTGTATGTTAGGGGTAGTGTGTTTCAAAATGGCGGCCTGTTGTCCCTGAAAATATGCAAATGAGGTCAATTGGATATAAAAGGAGTCCATTTTTAGGGAAAGGGGTGTATTCAATCTGACTTACCTGACCTGACCTGTCTCCCTGCCTGCCTGCCTGCCTGCCTGCATCCCTGCCTTGCTTGCCTGCCTGCATTCTGCCTGTATGGAATGCATGTACTGACTTGGTTCTGGGTTTTTTCCAGAAGGTTTGATACCTCACTCGACCTGTGGTGTGAGTGAGTGCAAGAATGTATTCATCCGCGGTGATGCAGTCATGTCTGGCGGTGATTCGGTCTCGGGAAAAAGCTTCCTTGCCCAATGCCTACGGACTTTACCGAAGATACACGGACTTTAACGAAAAGATACGGACGTACACGAAAAGACGCGAAGGTGAACGCCATTGTGGGAAACCTCCCACAGACAGGTCAGTACATGCATTTCTATGTTGTTCACGCATAATAAAAGGATTGATCTGTAATCTGTGTTGTTGTTGCTCCCTTTTTTGGACTAACCCATCAGAATAGTACGTATCACGGACTATACCCGTAGAGCTACATCTGGTCTATAAAACATGTCCCTCTGGATCCCACACCTTCATTTCTACAGAGCCATGGCGGAGATCCAGCCCCATGCGACTCGCATTTTACAGTATGCCACCGTGGTGAATTCATTCACGGGTTACCGAGCAGTGGTCCGGTCCATGTTTGGAGATGGCGACGACAACGAGTGACGACGCCAGATCCTGAACGAGTTCACAGAAGCGGTCCTCCACAGAGTGCACTCCATGGAGAGGCGTGCCATCACTCACCACTACTGGACTATGACAGCCATCCTTGATGCTCGCGCTATGGACCAGGAGCGCTCACGCCGGAACCAGTGCCGGCTGGTTGGCCTCATACTAGTCTGTGCCTTATTGACCCTGGTGCTGTGGTATTGACACTATAAATACGAGGGAAGAGACAGAGTGGGTATCATTCTCCGTTCGACATTGAGAGGAAGCATGTCATCACTCCAAGCCATCCTGACGCTTACACCCAATGTGAAGTTATACGTGTATGATGCTAAAGTGACCCTGGTCGAAGATTGTGGAAATATTTGCTTTGAGCACGCTGAGACTCTATCGGATAGGGTGACACTAGAGCGTGATGGCTGGACTAAGTTTAAACGGGTGTTGAGCGGAGAGTTAGACGGACACCTGATCCACCTGGACAAGGCCAACTACGTCTACCATACTGCGCTCTACCCACGGGTGGGACGCTACCAAGAGCCGGCTCGAAGTTTCCTCCCAACTCCCTCTCTGTGGTCAGCCTTGGAGAAAATAGGCCCTCTGGTGGACCAGTTATTTATACCCGACGATCGATCACCCCACCAATTGGCATGGGCTCATGCTATCGAACACGCACTAGATGAACCTAATGAAAAAAAAAGCGGATGGAGAAAATACTATATGTACAGAATGCGCAGAGGCTGGAATGACAGTGTCACCTGATGAAGCCACCCACACACACATGACGGGCCAGAACGATGAAGAAGAAGAAGAAGAAAAAATCCGTGATGAAGCCGCGGGGCCAATGGCTGAACCCCATGAACAACTACATGAACCCGACGACGATGCCATTGATTACCCCGCTAGACTCAGTCAGCCCAATGACATGACCACCTGATCCTTTGATCTCACGGGGGTCTCCCTATAAATACGAGAGACAGTGAAATCTGGTACCATTCACGTACTGACCATGACGGAGCATATAGTACTGGCGTATTTCAGCTTGACCCCCGAGGTTTTCCTGCACGTGTATGCGGATACGGTCGATATCATGGAGGAGGTGGTGGGAGACATCTGTGATGCGGACCCTACACAACCGTGCCCGGCTCACATTCGTCTGTCCCGGAGGGCTGGACCAAATTCAAACGGGTGTTGTCTGGTGAACTGGACGGCGATCTCATCCACTTGTGTCACGATGTGTACATCCGACGCGGCCCTTTCTTTGCTCAATTGGCTCGGCTAGATGGGGGTACAGTGCATTTTACCCTTCACCCTGATCTATGGTCTGCATTGGAAGATGCCGTGGTGGATGTGGATGAAGTGCTTATCAAGCGGTCATCAGACGAGTTGGACTGGTCATTGACCATGGCCACTGTGGAAGTCCACGAAGAAAATCAGAAAGAAACTCCGGCCCAAGATATACCCGTTATAAATAAACGATAGAGCCAGGGTCCATCATCATTTGTCACCATGAAGCGCTGGAGAAGATGTTGGATAACTTATACTACAGTCCCGACAGTCCGGCGGCCTATAGTGCATTGTCGGCTCTCTATCGAGCGGCCAAACCCCAGGGGATACAACGTGCCCAAGTCCGAGATTGGTTAAGAAGACAAGACACCTATACCTTACATCGATCTGTCCGTCGCCATTTTCTACGGAACCGGGTCATCGTGGGAGGAATAGATGCCCAGTGGCAAGCGGATTTGGTGGATATGAGCGCCTTTGCCAAACACAACGATGAGAATCGGTATATCTTGACGTGCATCGATATCCCATCCAAGTATGCGTGGGTGGTACCCATCCGGACGAAAACGGGGGCAAATCTCATAGCGGCGTTCAAAGACATCTTCAAGACCGGGCGCAAACCTTTGTATTTGCAAACCGACGAAGGCACGGAATTCATCAACAGACCGTTCCAAGCCTTTCTCAAGAAACAGAAGGTGTTTTTCTTCCATACGTACAACGAGACCAAGGCTTCCGTGGTGGAGAGGTTCAACAGGACATTCAAAGGCCGCATGCATAAATATTTCACCTATAAGAATACAAGGCGGTACATCGATGTTCTCCCGAAACTGGTGAGGGGTTACAATCGAGCCTATCATCGAAGTATAGAGAGAGCCCCCATTACCGTGACCCAACGCAATGAAGCCCAAGTCCGGCGTGTCTTGTACCCCAGGCCATCGCAGCGAACGACGAAGGCGGTGTACAAGGTCGGGGACCCTGTACGGATCAGTAAAGTCAAGGGCAAGTTCGAGAAAAGTTACTTGCCCAACTGGAGCGATGAGCACTTCCTGATTAAACGGCGCCTACCCCGACAGCGGCGAGTCTATGAACTGGAAGATCTCCAAGGGGAAACGTTGCTGGGGACGTTTTACGACACGGAATTACAGCCTGTTGTAAAAACACAGCAAGACTACTACACGGTGGAGCAGATTTTGAAAAACGGAACGTCGACGTGGCAAACTGTTTCATTTCGTAAAATGGCAAGGCTGGCCCAGTTCCTTCAATTCCTGGGTCGCTGCCAACCAGGTGAAACGACTATAAAGCCAGACACCACTGCCGTCCTCCTTCATTCCACGTCCGACCCCAGTGCTATGGACCAACAGCAGCTGCCTCTGAAGACAGCGTCTCGGAAAACGCGCAAAGCGCAAGTGGGCTTTGGGGTGCTATTGCTAACCCTGCTGAGTGTGTTGTACGCAGGTGTGTTTTACGACGTAGCCTATGTTAGCACGTTACTTAACCAACTGAGAACACCAGGCAGCAGTGAAACGGGTCTACAGAGAGCACCAGTCGTATCGAGCCCAGTCACCACCACCACCACACCCCGCGTACAAGCCACGTCGAGCTCTACACTTACACCAAGTACACCTACTACGTCTCAAGACCCACCGGATTTCATCCCTCACAGTGAACCGACAACGACGACGACCACCCACGTTGTACCCACCCCCAGCACCATCTCTGAACGTGAACAGACAACGACGACCGACGTTGCACCCGCCACCACTCCAGTTCACTCGTACGAAATTTACAAGAGCAGGTTACCACGACAACGGATAGACCTCAAACCATGGACCCTCGGTGGCAGCATCCCTTCACTTGCGTCATCGCAGGACCGACGGGCTCCGGCAAAACGCACTTCGTCAGGAAGCTCCTTCAACACGCCGACAGCATGATCACTCCACCCATTGCCCGAGTCGTGTGGTGTTACGGAGAATGGCAGGAAGCGTATGCAGCAATGCCCCACATCACGTTCGTGGAAGGCCTACCCAACCTGGCCGATTTGGAACCCGACACCTTGGTGGTTCTGGATGATCTCATGGCGGAGACGGATGCACGGGTCACCCAACTCTTTACCAAAGGCAGCCATCATCGACGGCTCAGCATCATCTACATTGTGCAGAATCTGTTCAGTAAAAACAAAGAACATCGGAATATCAGCTTAAATGCCCACTACCTGGTGGTCTTCAAAAACCCGAGAGATACCACTCAACTGCTGCACCTGGCGAGACAGATGTATCCCGGCCGCACACCGTTTGCGTTGGAAGCCTTCAAAGATGCCACAACCCCTCAGCACGGGTATATGCTGTTCGACCTCAAGCAAGCCACCCCCGACCACCTTCGACTACGGACCGGCATCTTTCCCGGAGAGACCCACCACGTGTACATGCAAAAATAATGTAAACACACCCACAGTGGCGCCCCCAGCTGGGGTTTGTGTGTGTTTGATGATGGGGAATAATAAAAAGAATGAATACCACAGCAGGGTTGACTTTGTCTGTGAGGTGGATAAAAAGGGCAGAGTTGTGGGTTCTAGCATTAGTTGTACAGGATGTCTGCGCGAGTACGGAAGCACGCTCCCACGCTCCGTGTATTGAAGACGGCCCCACCTGAGTTAGTCCGAACCATTGTACGCGGTGCGGACCCTGACCTTGTACGCTGTCTGTGCGAGATCGGGTACAATCTGTTAAAAGGCAACGTACCACTGACTCCGGCTCAGAAGACCAAGTTGGCCAAGCATAAGACAGGTCTCCGAACCCTAGTCCACAAGCGGGTCCCTCAAACACAAAAGAAAAAGGTGTTACAGAAAGGCGGCTTTCTCGGGGCCATCTTAGCACTGTTGGCCGCTTCCGTGTTGGGTCCAGTATTGGGTGGACTCTTCGGCCGACAATGAACCACACGAAAAAATGGTCCTCGTCGAACCACGGTTCCTGCAAAACCTCCAATCACCCTACCCTGTCCCACCTACGGTGAAGACCATAAACAGCCTCGATGGAGAGATGCAACAGATCTTACAGAGACCGGGGTTAAGCGACAGTGAGAAAGTACAACGGTACAATGAGACGCTTCAACGGTACATGACGTTCATGGACCAATACAAAACCCTGTCTACCCCAGCAACAGCAGCACCACCACCACCACCACCACCACCACGTGACAGACCGCTGACCTCAGCACCGCTCCAACAGCCGGGTGAGGTAGCCCCCACAGCCCCACAGTGGGTGGAAGACGAAGTGCTGAAGAGTGTACCCGCCTCGTTCAAGAAACAAGCTGGCCTGGTATTACAACGGATGAAACAGAATCCTAACATGACTTGGAATGATAAAGGCGAACTCCTGGTACAGAATCAGGTGGTCCCCGGCACCCACATGACGGATTTAGTGAATGATCTGATGCGTCAACGCAGATCGCACACCGATCCCCGAGGATGGGAGGTCTTCGCTCAAGGTTGAAAGACATGCATGTACCACAGGAATTGGTGGGGAACCCCCACCGCTGGGCCTTTATGCAGCAAACCCAGCAATTGCCGAGTGGCCCACTACCTTCTTGGGAAGCCGAATGGGAACCGGAGTCACCCCCCAAAACACCACCACAACGGGCACTTTCTTTTCGCGCCTATAAAAAAACACCCTTGATCAAGACACCCCACATCTCCAGAGCCGTGACACGTAGCAAGTCACCGCGACGAACACGACGCCGCACACAACCGCCCAAGGCCGGGAAGACCTATTAAAACCAACAGCAGCAGCAGGACAGCTCAGTCGCCATGTTTTACCTGACCCTACCCAGTAACAGTTCGCTGGATGTGTTTCCTGACAATACCGTGGCCAAGTACGTCACCCAGTTACCGCAACCGTTACATTTACCTGGCCGGTGGGAATGTGCCCTCGTGGATATCCAATACCCTTACTCGTGGTACAACGTGCGAGCCAATGAAGTGTGGTACGAGGTCACCTACGCAGGCGAAAACACCCGACTCACCCTACCCGAAGGCCAATACGATACCCCCAAAGAGTTCATGGGTGGGCTGTCAAGACTGATGCATGATGAGGCGGTACGGGGGGTGACGGATAGTGCAGCACGCCGCATAGCCTTGCGCTTCAAGAGAAACGTGTTCTTCGATGTCAACGTACACAACGACAAGGCACAGCTTACCGTCACCAATACCGTGAATGTGAAACTCAGTCCTACACTACAGCAAATGCTGGGTTTCGATCTACAGACGTTCGCTGGTCCCAACCAACACCATGGCGAGATGCTGATGGATATGAAGTCGCGTATGT
>JAVTVY010020835.1:0-78377 GCA_036873755.1 Hanleya hanleyi
ATTCATCAGGATGTCTCCAGAATGTAATATCTCACAGTTCCATTGAGCTACACAAGCGATTAATTATTTTCCCTCTGTTTTCCAGTCGTTACTGTTAATCCTGCAAAATAGTTGCTTACATATGCTTTTGCTCATTATTGGAAACTTGAATTTAATTTACGTATTAGTCCGGCGAAATAGTAACACATTGACAAGCTAATAGATGCGAATTGTCCTCTCGATTGAGGGGTGTGCATTTTGTGGAATACAGGTACCAGTGTTCGAAAATTGATCAGCAAAAAAAAACATTTCAGACAGCGAAACAGATATATTATGTTGTACATAGTCTCCATGCATGCAAAATATCTTGTCATTCTTGCTATCTTGCAGTAAATTCTCACCAAATTACCAACACCGGTCAGGAGCTACAAGAATCGAAAATCACAGCTGTGAACATCTACCTAGTATAATCCGTGGCGTGTCCTACTTCTCCTACTCCTCCTCCTCCTCCTACTCCGCTTTACTCACTGCACAGCGGGTCGCATAGGTGTGGCGCGGGATAGGGTGGAGCGAGAGACCTGGGGTTTTCACTACCTCAGATTCCATAGGCCAGGCTTGCACCCTACAGTAGAATGGATCGATTGCGCATGCGCGATGAGTAGTATAGAAAGGGCAGGCGGGTCGAATAGGTGTGGCGCGGGATAGGGTGGGTCGAGAGACCTGGGGTTTTCACTACCTGAGATTCCATGGGTCAGGCTTGCACCCTACAGTAGAATGGATCGACTGTGCATGCGCGATGAGTAGTGCGCGATGAGTAGTATAGAAAGGGCACGCGGGTCGAATAGGTGTGGCGTGGGATAGGGTGGGTCGAGAGACCTGGGGTTTTCACTACCTGTAATTCCATGGGCCAGGCTTGCACCCTGCAGTAGAATGGATCGACTGCGCATGCGCGATGCGCGATGAGTAGTATAGAAAGGGCAGGCGGGTCGAACAGGTGTGGCGCGGGATAGGGTGGGTCGAGAGACCTGGGGTTTTCACTACCTGAGATTCCATGGGCCAGGCTTGCACCCGACAGTAGAATGGATCGACTGCGCATGCGCGATGAGTAGTGCGCGATGAGTAGTATAGAAAGGCCACGCGGGTCGAATAGGTGTGGCGTGGGATAGGGTGGGTCGAGAGACCTGGGGTTTTCACTACCTGAGATTCCATGGGTCAGGCTTGCACCCTGCAGTAGAATGGAACGACTGCGCATGCGCGAGGAGTAGTGCACGATGAGTAGTATAGAAAGGGCACGCGGGTCGAATAGGTGTGGCGCGCGATAGGGTGGGTCGACTGCGCATGCGCGATGAGTAGTGCGCGATGAGTAGTATAGAAAGGGCACGCGATCTCCCTAGTTATAGTAATACATGCTCCCCAGACATGCGCACTTTTGTAAACCAAAAGGCGACGCGCGACGCGAATGTCCGTCGCGCGTCGCGCGTCGACTTTTTAAAAGTCGACGCGCGACGCGCGACGGAAAAAGTCGACTTCGAGTTTTGAAAGGCGACGTTTTGCAATGTTAGGAGATAGGGCAAAAGTCGACGTCGACTTTTGAAACACGACGTCGACTTTTGGCCTATCTCTTTGACATTGTAAAAGTCGACGCGCGACGCGCGACGGAAAGGGCGACGTCGCGTTTCAAAACACGACGTCGACTTTTCGCGTCGCGCGTCGTGCGTCGACTTTTGCAAGTCGATGCGCGAGATCAAATTGGCACAAATAGAACACCATACCCCTCGTATCTCGTATTGTTTCTTTGTATTGTGATTTGGGGTGTTAATTTCGAACGAAAAAAAAAAAAAAATGTTCACATCTGCGATTTCCGATCCTTGTAACTTCTGACCGGTGTTGGTCATTTGCTGAGAATTTACTGCAACAAAGCAAGAATGGCAAGATATTTAACATACATGGAGACTATGTACCACATAATTTATTTGTTTCGCTGTCAGATATGTTATATTGCTGATTGATTTTCGATCACTGGTACCCGTGATCCACAAAATGCACACCCCTCCATCGAGAGGACAATACGTATCTATTAGCTTGTCAATGCGTTAATATTTCGCCGGACTAATACGTAAATTAAATTCAAGTTTCCAATAATGAACCAAACGCTTATGTAAGTAACAGTTTTGCAGGAGTAACAGTAAGGACTGAAAAACAGAGAAAAACTAATTAATAGCTTGTGTAGCTCAAAGGAAATGTGGGATCTTACTGTTTTCCGGCCGAAAACGAAAGTAAAATGACCCCACACCTCACCTTTACTTTGACAGCATATAGTCACTCGTCTAAAATGGCAGAAAACAAAGCCTTACTATTAAAAAGGGTTGTATGATTCGAGATAAAATGCAACGTGGCGCGTTTTATCAGGAGACATTCATCAGGATGTCTCCAGAATGTAAGATCTCACAGTTTCATTGAGCTACACAAGCGATTAATTATTTTCCCTCTGTTTTCCAGTCGTTACTGTTAATCCTGCAAAATAGTTACTTACATACGCTTTTGTTCATTATTGGAAACTTGAATTTAATTTACGTATTAGTCCGGCGAAATAGTAACACATTGACAAGCTAATAATGCGAATTGTCCTCTCGATTGAGGGGTGTCCATTTTGTGGAATACAGGTACTAGTGTTCGAAAATTGATCAGCAAAAAAAAACATTTCAGACAGCGAAACAGATATATTATGTTGTACATAGTCTCCATGCATGCAAAATATCTTGTCATTCTTGCTATCTTGCAGTAAATTCTCACCAAATTACCAACACCGGTCAGGAGCTACAAGAATCGAAAATCACAGCTGTGAACATCTACCTAGTATAATCCGTGGCGTGTCCTACTTCTCCTACTCCTCCTCCTCCTCCTACTCCGCTTTACTCACTGCACAGCGGGTCGCATAGGTGTGGCGCGGGATAGGGTGGAGCGAGAGACCTGGGGTTTTCACTACCTCAGATTCCATAGGCCAGGCTTGCACCCTACAGTAGAATGGATCGATTGCGCATGCGCGATGAGTAGTATAGAAAGGGCAGGCGGGTCGAATAGGTGTGGCGCGGGATAGGGTGGGTCGAGAGCCCTGGGGTTTTCACTACCTGAGATTCCATGGGTCAGGCTTGCACCCTACAGTAGAATGGATCGACTGTGCATGCGCGATGAGTAGTGCGCGATGAGTAGTATAGAAAGGGCACGCGGGTCGAATAGGTGTGGCGTGGGATAGGGTGGGTCGAGAGACCTGGGGTTTTCACTACCTGTAATTCCATGGGCCAGGCTTGCACCCTGCAGTAGAATGGATCGACTGCGCATGCGCGATGCGCGATGAGTAGTATAGAAAGGGCAGGCGGGTCGAACAGGTGTGGCGCGGGATAGGGTGGGTCGAGAGACCTGGGGTTTTCACTACCTGAGATTCCATGGGCCAGGCTTGCACCCGACAGTAGAATGGATCGACTGCGCATGCGCGATGAGTAGTGCGCGATGAGTAGTATAGAAAGGCCACGCGGGTCGAATAGGTGTGGCGTGGGATAGGGTGGGTCGAGAGACCTGGGGTTTTCACTACCTGAGATTCCATGGGTCAGGCTTGCACCCTGCAGTAGAATGGAACGACTGCGCATGCGCGAGGAGTAGTGCACGATGAGTAGTATAGAAAGGGCACGCGGGTCGAATAGGTGTGGCGCGCGATAGGGTGGGTCGACTGCGCATGCGCGATGAGTAGTGCGCGATGAGTAGTATAGAAAGGGCACGCGATCTCCCTAGTTATAGTAATACATGCTCCCCAGACATGCGCACTTTTGTAAATCAAAAGGCGACGCGCGACGCGAATGTCCGTCGCGCGTCGCGCGTCGACTTTTTAAAAGTCGACGCGCGACGCGCGACGGAAAAAGTCGACTTCGAGTTTTGAAAGGCGACGTTTTGCAATGTTAGGAGATAGGGCAAAAGTCGACGTCGACTTTTGAAACACGACGTCGACTTTTGGCCTATCTCTTTGACATTGTAAAAGTCGACGCGCGACGCGCGACGGAAAGGGCGACGTCGCGTTTCAAAACACGACGTCGACTTTTCGCGTCGCGCGTCGTGCGTCGACTTTTGCAAGTCGATGCGCGAGATCAAATTGGCACAAATAGAACACCATACCCCTCGTATCTCGTATTGTTTCTTTGTATTGTGATTTGGGGTGTTAATTTCGAACGAAAAAAAAAAAAAATGTTCACATCTGCGATTTCCGATCCTTGTAACTTCTGACCGGTGTTGGTCATTTGCTGAGAATTTACTGCAACAAAGCAAGAATGGCAAGATATTTAACATACATGGAGACTATGTACCACATAATTTATTTGTTTCGCTGTCAGATATGTTATATTGCTGATTGATTTTCGATCACTGGTACCCGTGATCCACAAAATGCACACCCCTCCATCGAGAGGACAATACGTATCTATTAGCTTGTCAATGCGTTAATATTTCGCCGGACTAATACGTAAATTAAATTCAAGTTTCCAATAATGAACCAAACGCTTATGTAAGTAACAGTTTTGCAGGAGTAACAGTAAGGACTGAAAAACAGAGAAAAACTAATTAATAGCTTGTGTAGCTCAAAGGAAATGTGGGATCTTACTGTTTTCCGGCCGAAAACGAAAGTAAAATGACCCCACACCTCACCTTTACTTTGACAGCATATAGTCACTCGTCTAAAATGGCAGAAAACAAAGCCTTACTATTAAAAAGGGTTGTATGATTCGAGATAAAATGCAACGTGGCGCGTTTTATCAGGAGACATTCATCAGGATGTCTCCAGAATGTAAGATCTCACAGTTTCATTGAGCTACACAAGCGATTAATTATTTTCCCTCTGTTTTCCAGTCGTTACTGTTAATCCTGCAAAATAGTTACTTACATACGCTTTTGTTCATTATTGGAAACTTGAATTTAATTTACGTATTAGTCCGGCGAAATAGTAACACATTGACAAGCTAATAATGCGAATTGTCCTCTCGATTGAGGGGTGTCCATTTTGTGGAATACAGGTACCAGTGTTCGAAAATTGATCAGCAAAAAAAAACATTTCAGACAGCGAAACAGATATATTATGTTGTACATAGTCTCCATGCATGCAAAATATCTTGTCATTCTTGCTATCTTGCAGTAAATTCTCACCAAATTACCAACACCGGTCAGGAGCTACAAGAATCGAAAATCACAGCTGTGAACATCTACCTAGTATAATCCGTGGCGTGTCCTACTTCTCCTACTCCTCCTCCTCCTCCTCCTCCTCCTACTCCGCTTTACTCACTGCACAGCGGGTCGCATAGGTGTGGCGCGGGATAGGGTGGAGCGAGAGACCTGGGGTTTTCACTACCTCAGATTCCATAGGCCAGGCTTGCACCCTACAGTAGAATGGATCGATTGCGCATGCGCGATGAGTAGTATAGAAAGGGCAGGCGGGTCGAATAGGTGTGGCGCGGGATAGGGTGGGTCGAGAGACCTGGGGTTTTCACTACCTGAGATTCCATGGGTCAGGCTTGCACCCTACAGTAGAATGGATCGACTGTGCATGCGCGATGAGTAGTGCGCGATGAGTAGTATAGAAAGGGCACGCGGGTCGAATAGGTGTGGCGTGGGATAGGGTGGGTCGAGAGACCTGGGGTTTTCACTACCTGTAATTCCATGGGCCAGGCTTGCACCCTGCAGTAGAATGGATCGACTGCGCATGCGCGATGCGCGATGAGTAGTATAGAAAGGGCAGGCGGGTCGAACAGGTGTGGCGCGGGATAGGGTGGGTCGAGAGACCTGGGGTTTTCACTACCTGAGATTCCATGGGCCAGGCTTGCACCCGACAGTAGAATGGATCGACTGCGCATGCGCGATGAGTAGTGCGCGATGAGTAGTATAGAAAGGCCACGCGGGTCGAATAGGTGTGGCGTGGGATAGGGTGGGTCGAGAGACCTGGGGTTTTCACTACCTGAGATTCCATGGGTCAGGCTTGCACCCTGCAGTAGAATGGAACGACTGCGCATGCGCGAGGAGTAGTGCACGATGAGTAGTATAGAAAGGGCACGCGGGTCGAATAGGTGTGGCGCGCGATAGGGTGGGTCGACTGCGCATGCGCGATGAGTAGTGCGCGATGAGTAGTATAGAAAGGGCACGCGATCTCCCTAGTTATAGTAATACATGCTCCCCAGACATGCGCACTTTTGTAAACCAAAAGGCGACGCGCGACGCGAATGTCCGTCGCGCGTCGCGCGTCGACTTTTTAAAAGTCGACGCGCGACGCGCGACGGAAAAAGTCGACTTCGAGTTTTGAAAGGCGACGTTTTGCAATGTTAGGAGATAGGGCAAAAGTCGACGTCGACTTTTGAAACACGACGTCGACTTTTGGCCTATCTCTTTGACATTGTAAAAGTCGACGCGCGACGCGCGACGGAAAGGGCGACGTCGCGTTTCAAAACACGACGTCGACTTTTCGCGTCGCGCGTCGTGCGTCGACTTTTGCAAGTCGATGCGCGAGATCAAATTGGCACAAATAGAACACCATACCCCTCGTATCTCGTATTGTTTCTTTGTATTGTGATTTGGGGTGTTAATTTCGAACGAAAAAAAAAAAAAATGTTCACATCTGCGATTTCCGATCCTTGTAACTTCTGACCGGTGTTGGTCATTTGCTGAGAATTTACTGCAACAAAGCAAGAATGGCAAGATATTTAACATACATGGAGACTGTACCACATAATTTATTTGTTTCGCTGTCAGATATGTTATATTGCTGATTGATTTTCGATCACTGGTACCCGTGATCCACAAAATGCACACCCCTCCATCGAGAGGACAATACGTATCTATTAGCTTGTCAATGTTAACTCGCCGATTCAATACGTACCAAATTCGCTTCCACACGAACCACCGCTATGTAATAGTTTTTAGAGGAGAAGGTGGACTGAAAAACAGAGAAAAACTAATTAATAGCTTGTGTAGCTCAAAGGAAATGTGGGATCTTACTGTTTTCCGGCCGAAAACGAAAGCAAAATGACCCCACACCTCACCTTTACTTTGACAGCATATAGTCACTCGTCTAAAATGGCAGAAAACAAAGCCAGAAAACAAAGCCTTACTATTAAAAAGGGTTGTATGATTCGAGATAAAATGCAACGTGGCGCGTTTTATCAGGAGACATTCATCAGGATGTCTCCAGAATGTAAGATCTCACAGTTTCATTGAGCTACACAAGCGATTAATTATTTTCCCTCTGTTTTCCAGTCGTTACTGTTAATCCTGCAAAATAGTTACTTACATACGCTTTTGTTCATTATTGGAAACTTGAATTTAATTTACGTATTAGTCCGGCGAAATAGTAACACATTGACAAGCTAATAATGCGAATTGTCCTCTCGATTGAGGGGTGTGCATTTTGTGGAATACAGGTACCAGTGTTCGAAAATTGATCAGCAAAAAAAAACATTTCAGACAGCGAAACAGATATATTATGTTGTACATAGTCTCCATGCATGCAAAATATCTTGTCATTCTTGCAGTAAATTCTCACCAAATTACCAACACCGGTCAGGAGCTACAAGAATCGAAAATCACAGCTGTGAACATCTACCTAGTATAATCCGTGGCGTGTCCTACTTCTCCTACTCCTCCTCCTCCTCCTCCTCCTCCTACTCCGCTTTACTCACTGCACAGCGGGTCGCATAGGTGTGGCGCGGGATAGGGTGGAGCGAGAGACCTGGGGTTTTCACTACCTCAGATTCCATAGGCCAGGCTTGCACCCTACAGTAGAATGGATCGATTGCGCATGCGCGATGAGTAGTATAGAAAGGGCAGGCGGGTCGAATAGGTGTGGCGCGGGATAGGGTGGGTCGAGAGACCTGGGGTTTTCACTACCTGAGATTCCATGGGTCAGGCTTGCACCCTACAGTAGAATGGATCGACTGTGCATGCGCGATGAGTAGTGCGCGATGAGTAGTATAGAAAGGGCACGCGGGTCGAATAGGTGTGGCGTGGGATAGGGTGGGTCGAGAGACCTGGGGTTTTCACTACCTGTAATTCCATGGGCCAGGCTTGCACCCTGCAGTAGAATGGATCGACTGCGCATGCGCGATGCGCGATGAGTAGTATAGAAAGGGCAGGCGGGTCGAACAGGTGTGGCGCGGGATAGGGTGGGTCGAGAGACCTGGGGTTTTCACTACCTGAGATTCCATGGGCCAGGCTTGCACCCGACAGTAGAATGGATCGACTGCGCATGCGCGATGAGTAGTGCGCGATGAGTAGTATAGAAAGGCCACGCGGGTCGAATAGGTGTGGCGTGGGATAGGGTGGGTCGAGAGACCTGGGGTTTTCACTACCTGAGATTCCATGGGTCAGGCTTGCACCCTGCAGTAGAATGGAACGACTGCGCATGCGCGAGGAGTAGTGCACGATGAGTAGTATAGAAAGGGCACGCGGGTCGAATAGGTGTGGCGCGCGATAGGGTGGGTCGACTGCGCATGCGCGATGAGTAGTGCGCGATGAGTAGTATAGAAAGGGCACGCGATCTCCCTAGTTATAGTAATACATGCTCCCCAGACATGCGCACTTTTGTAAACCAAAAGGCGACGCGCGACGCGAATGTCCGTCGCGCGTCGCGCGTCGACTTTTTAAAAGTCGACGCGCGACGCGCGACGGAAAAAGTCGACTTCGAGTTTTGAAAGGCGACGTTTTGCAATGTTAGGAGATAGGGCAAAAGTCGACGTCGACTTTTGAAACACGACGTCGACTTTTGGCCTATCTCTTTGACATTGTAAAAGTCGACGCGCGACGCGCGACGGAAAGGGCGACGTCGCGTTTCAAAACACGACGTCGACTTTTCGCGTCGCGCGTCGTGCGTCGACTTTTGCAAGTCGATGCGCGAGATCAAATTGGCACAAATAGAACACCATACCCCTCGTATCTCGTATTGTTTCTTTGTATTGTGATTTGGGGTGTTAATTTCGAACGAAAAAAAAAAAAAATGTTCACATCTGCGATTTCCGATCCTTGTAACTTCTGACCGGTGTTGGTCATTTGCTGAGAATTTACTGCAACAAAGCAAGAATGGCAAGATATTTAACATACATGGAGACTATGTACCACATAATTTATTTGTTTCGCTGTCAGATATGTTATATTGCTGATTGATTTTCGATCACTGGTACCCGTGATCCACAAAATGCACACCCCTCCATCGAGAGGACAATACGTATCTATTAGCTTGTCAATGCGTTAATATTTCGCCGGACTAATACGTAAATTAAATTCAAGTTTCCAATAATGAACCAAACGCTTATGTAAGTAACAGTTTTGCAGGAGTAACAGTAAGGACTGAAAAACAGAGAAAAACTAATTAATAGCTTGTGTAGCTCAAAGGAAATGTGGGATCTTACTGTTTTCCGGCCGAAAACGAAAGTAAAATGACCCCACACCTCACCTTTACTTTGACAGCATATAGTCACTCGTCTAAAATGGCAGAAAACAAAGCCTTACTATTAAAAAGGGTTGTATGATTCGAGATAAAATGCAACGTGGCGCGTTTTATCAGGAGACATTCATCAGGATGTCTCCAGAATGTAAGATCTCACAGTTTCATTGAGCTACACAAGCGATTAATTATTTTCCCTCTGTTTTCCAGTCGTTACTGTTAATCCTGCAAAATAGTTACTTACATACGCTTTTGTTCATTATTGGAAACTTGAATTTAATTTACGTATTAGTCCGGCGAAATAGTAACACATTGACAAGCTAATAATGCGAATTGTCCTCTCGATTGAGGGGTGTGCATTTTGTGGAATACAGGTACCAGTGTTCGAAAATTGATCAGCAAAAAAAAACATTTCAGACAGCGAAACAGATATATTATGTTGTACATAGTCTCCATGCATGCAAAATATCTTGTCATTCTTGCTATCTTGCAGTAAATTCTCACCAAATTACCAACACCGGTCAGGAGCTACACGAATCGAAAATCACAGCTGTGAACATCTACCTAGTATAATCCGTGGCGTGTCCTACTTCTCCTACTCCTCCTCCTCCTCCTCCTCCTCCTACTCCGCTTTACTCACTGCACAGCGGGTCGCATAGGTGTGGCGCGGGATAGGGTGGAGCGAGAGACCTGGGGTTTTCACTACCTCAGATTCCATAGGCCAGGCTTGCACCCTACAGTAGAATGGATCGATTGCGCATGCGCGATGAGTAGTATAGAAAGGGCAGGCGGGTCGAATAGGTGTGGCGCGGGATAGGGTGGGTCGAGAGACCTGGGGTTTTCACTACCTGAGATTCCATGGGTCAGGCTTGCACCCTACAGTAGAATGGATCGACTGTGCATGCGCGATGAGTAGTGCGCGATGAGTAGTATAGAAAGGGCACGCGGGTCGAATAGGTGTGGCGTGGGATAGGGTGGGTCGAGAGACCTGGGGTTTTCACTACCTGTAATTCCATGGGCCAGGCTTGCACCCTGCAGTAGAATGGATCGACTGCGCATGCGCGATGCGCGATGAGTAGTATAGAAAGGGCAGGCGGGTCGAACAGGTGTGGCGCGGGATAGGGTGGGTCGAGAGACCTGGGGTTTTCACTACCTGAGATTCCATGGGCCAGGCTTGCACCCGACAGTAGAATGGATCGACTGCGCATGCGCGATGAGTAGTGCGCGATGAGTAGTATAGAAAGGCCACGCGGGTCGAATAGGTGTGGCGTGGGATAGGGTGGGTCGAGAGACCTGGGGTTTTCACTACCTGAGATTCCATGGGTCAGGCTTGCACCCTGCAGTAGAATGGAACGACTGCGCATGCGCGAGGAGTAGTGCACGATGAGTAGTATAGAAAGGGCACGCGGGTCGAATAGGTGTGGCGCGCGATAGGGTGGGTCGACTGCGCATGCGCGATGAGTAGTGCGCGATGAGTAGTATAGAAAGGGCACGCGATCTCCCTAGTTATAGTAATACATGCTCCCCAGACATGCGCACTTTTGTAAACCAAAAGGCGACGCGCGACGCGAATGTCCGTCGCGCGTCGCGCGTCGACTTTTTAAAAGTCGACGCGCGACGCGCGACGGAAAAAGTCGACTTCGAGTTTTGAAAGGCGACGTTTTGCAATGTTAGGAGATAGGGCAAAAGTCGACGTCGACTTTTGAAACACGACGTCGACTTTTGGCCTATCTCTTTGACATTGTAAAAGTCGACGCGCGACGCGCGACGGAAAGGGCGACGTCGCGTTTCAAAACACGACGTCGACTTTTCGCGTCGCGCGTCGTGCGTCGACTTTTGCAAGTCGATGCGCGAGATCAAATTGGCACAAATAGAACACCATACCCCTCGTATCTCGTATTGTTTCTTTGTATTGTGATTTGGGGTGTTAATTTCGAACGAAAAAAAAAAAAAATGTTCACATCTGCGATTTCCGATCCTTGTAACTTCTGACCGGTGTTGGTCATTTGCTGAGAATTTACTGCAACAAAGCAAGAATGGCAAGATATTTAACATACATGGAGACTATGTACCACATAATTTATTTGTTTCGCTGTCAGATATGTTATATTGCTGATTGATTTTCGATCACTGGTACCCGTGATCCACAAAATGCACACCCCTCCATCGAGAGGACAATACGTATCTATTAGCTTGTCAATGCGTTAATATTTCGCCGGACTAATACGTAAATTAAATTCAAGTTTCCAATAATGAACCAAACGCTTATGTAAGTAACAGTTTTGCAGGAGTAACAGTAAGGACTGAAAAACAGAGAAAAACTAATTAATAGCTTGTGTAGCTCAAAGGAAATGTGGGATCTTACTGTTTTCCGGCCGAAAACGAAAGTAAAATGACCCCACACCTCACCTTTACTTTGACAGCATATAGTCACTCGTCTAAAATGGCAGAAAACAAAGCCTTACTATTAAAAAGGGTTGTATGATTCGAGATAAAATGCAACGTGGCGCGTTTTATCAGGAGACATTCATCAGGATGTCTCCAGAATGTAAGATCTCACAGTTTCATTGAGCTACACAAGCGATTAATTATTTTCCCTCTGTTTTCCAGTCGTTACTGTTAATCCTGCAAAATAGTTACTTACATACGCTTTTGTTCATTATTGGAAACTTGAATTTAATTTACGTATTAGTCCGGCGAAATAGTAACACATTGACAAGCTAATAATGCGAATTGTCCTCTCGATTGAGGGGTGTGCATTTTGTGGAATACAGGTACCAGTGTTCGAAAATTGATCAGCAAAAAAAAAACATTTCAGACAGCGAAACAGATATATTATGTTGTACATAGTCTCCATGCATGCAAAATATCTTGTCATTCTTGCTATCTTGCAGTAAATTCTCACCAAATTACCAACACCGGTCAGGAGCTACAAGAATCGAAAATCACAGCTGTGAACATCTACCTAGTATAATCCGTGGCGTGTCCTACTTCTCCTACTCCTCCTCCTCCTCCTACTCCGCTTTACTCACTGCACAGCGGGTCGCATAGGTGTGGCGCGGGATAGGGTGGAGCGAGAGACCTGGGGTTTTCACTACCTCAGATTCCATAGGCCAGGCTTGCACCCTACAGTAGAATGGATCGATTGCGCATGCGCGATGAGTAGTATAGAAAGGGCAGGCGGGTCGAATAGGTGTGGCGCGGGATAGGGTGGGTCGAGAGACCTGGGGTTTTCACTACCTGAGATTCCATGGGTCAGGCTTGCACCCTACAGTAGAATGGATCGACTGTGCATGCGCGATGAGTAGTGCGCGATGAGTAGTATAGAAAGGGCACGCGGGTCGAATAGGTGTGGCGTGGGATAGGGTGGGTCGAGAGACCTGGGGTTTTCACTACCTGTAATTCCATGGGCCAGGCTTGCACCCTGCAGTAGAATGGATCGACTGCGCATGCGCGATGCGCGATGAGTAGTATAGAAAGGACAGGCGGGTCGAACAGGTGTGGCGCGGGATAGGGTGGGTCGAGAGACCTGGGGTTTTCACTACCTGAGATTCCATGGGCCAGGCTTGCACCCGACAGTAGAATGGATCGACTGCGCATGCGCGATGAGTAGTGCGCGATGAGTAGTATAGAAAGGCCACGCGGGTCGAATAGGTGTGGCGTGGGATAGGGTGGGTCGAGAGACCTGGGGTTTTCACTACCTGAGATTCCATGGGCCAGGCTTGCACCCTGCAGTAGAATGGATCGACTGCGCATGCGCGAGGAGTAGTGCACGATGAGTAGTATAGAAAGGGCACGCGGGTCGAATAGGTGTGGCGCGCGATAGGGTGGGCCGAGAGACCTGGGGTTTTCACTACCTGAGATTCCATGGGCCAGGCTTGCACCCTACTGTAGAATGGGTCGACTGCGCATGCGCGATGAGTAGTGCGCGATGAGAAGTATAGAAAGGGCACGCGATCTCCCTAGTTATAGTAATACATGCTCCCCAGACATGCGCACTTTTGTAAACCAAAAGGCGACGCGCGACGCGAATGTCCGTCGCGCGTCGCGCGTCGACTTTTTAAAAGTCGACGCGCGACGCGCGACGGAAAAAGTCGACTTCGAGTTTTGAAAGGCGACGTTTTGCAATGTTAGGAGATAGGGCAAAAGTCGACGTCGACTTTTGAAACACGACGTCGACTTTTGGCCTATCTCTTTGACATTGTAAAAGTCGACGCGCGACGCGCGACGGAAAGGGCGACGTCGCGTTTCAAAACACGACGTCGACTTTTCGCGTCGCGCGTCGTGCGTCGACTTTTGCAAGTCGATGCGCGAGATCAAATTGGCACAAATAGAACACCATACCCCAGACATGCGCACTTTTGTAAACCAAAAGGCGACGCGCGACGCAAATGTCCGTCGCGCGTGGCGCGTCGACTTTTTAAAAGTCGACGCGCGACGCGCGACGGAAAAAGTCGACGTCGCGTTTTGAAAGGCGTCGTCGCCCTCTCCGTCGTGCGTCGCGCGTCGACTTTTACAATGTTAGGAGATAGGGCAAAAGTCGACGTCGACTTTTGAAACACGACGTCGAGTTTTGGCCTATCTCTTTAACATTGCAAAAGGCGACGCGCGACGGAGAGGGCGACGTCGCCTTTTAAAAGGTGACGTCGACTTTTTCCGTCGCGCGTCGAGTTTTGATTCTTCAAAAAGGCGACGCACGACGCGCGACGCGAAAAGTCGACGTCGCGTTTTGAAAGGCGACGTCGCCCTCTTCGTCGCGGGTCGCGCGTCGACTTTTACAATGCTAAGAGATAGGCCAAAAGGCGACGTCGACTTTTCGCGTCGCGCGTCGTGCGTCGACTTTTGCAAGTCGACGCGCGAGATCAAATTGGCACAAATAGAACACTATACAAAACAGATATATGCGAAACGCTGGTAGTCTGCGCACCACTAGAGTGTTAACCGGTCCAGGAAGTACATATTTTGCAGTCTAACATCCGCACTTTTTTGTGGCTCCATTATGGCGATAAAATTTAACAAAAAAACGAGATGTCGATCCCTTTATTTCACCATTTTAAAATTCCTGTTGATTGGGGAACATTTTAACATGTATGACAAGAATATAATTTCGTACGTTTTCTCTGGATAGGGGGTTGAATTTGACGCGTTTTCGAACATTTTTAAGAATATTTTCCGAAAAGTTGAAGGAGGATGCGCGTCTTTACGTTTCGATTTTCATAGCTCACTTTTCTCCTGAAATGATGGCGCGAGTATGCCGATACAGAAACTATATACTTATACATAAGTACAAGGATTGGGTTGAACATTTTACTATTTGTTGCCGAAGAGCGAAACCCATGCCCGTTTTCAGCCGCACATTTTTTTTTGTGTGTGGACTGCACCCTGTGCACGAGGAATGGTCAATACAGCCATGGAACGTCAGCTCTAATCTATTTGTCGTTGCGGAGATAGTTTTTGTCGGGTTTACCAAGGGTAAACCCTACTTTAGTATCACTCTTCAGTTTTTCTTTTTTCTTCTGCACATGTGTAGTTTTGATCTCCTGCCCGGAGACTGTTCTCATTTGATGCCCCTTACAGCATTCATAAAAAATACCGTACTTCTGTCTGACAGTCATATACACATGTGCAATGCACGGTAGCTTGTGCATTGAACGTGATAATTATGTATGCGTATCCACATTTTAAAATCACCGAAAACAAGAAATTTCCAAATTGTGGATAGACATGATTTTTTTGGTGATGTATCCACATTTTTACTTCCACCTTACTTGATCAATTATCAGCATGAGAACTGAATAAAATTGCGACAAAACTCTGGCAGAAATTTTGGCGAAAGTTTTTGGGACAGATTTCGTTATTTTTTCAACTGTCTGACGTGTATTCTCTGTCGATCTTCTTCAACAAAACGAAATAGGAACGACTGGCACTTTTGCACAAAACTCTTTTACATATCTGATTATGGTTACAAAGAATAAAAACCTGGGGTGTTTTCCTTTTGCTGGTATGGATGATAAAGAGATACGATATTTCGATCCCGTCAACGCTGAACTTTCATCCCAAGTCTGAATTTCCCAGAGTACAAGTAATCGTGAATTTGATTGGCTGAACAGTACATATTGGCTCCGCCCACACGTTATTCAACCAATCAGTAAACTTTTTACACGACATACGAATTCAATGAAACTAAATAGATTTATAGTTTTTCTTTCCAATCCATATGAATTTAAAGGCATTTCTGTAAAACCGTGATTATTTAGCATTTAAAATAACACTATGAGTATGACAGTATCTTGTTGTCAAGAGTTGTTAGAAAAATGATCGTGGAGTAGGAGAATAGCGAATTTTCTGAACTTGTCGGAGATTGCGACGTCTGAAGATTTTCTTGTCTGGATGTACTTTTAGTAGATTCATTTTCTCACAGATTAAATAAGTATGTAAATTATATAAATGTGGATACAATGTGGATACATCTCTTATATAGGATGCGTATCCACATTTTACAAAAGTCGAAGTTTTATGCTCTAGATAAAAATGTGCATACAGAGATGTATCCACAAAAACCTTCTATATTGCGGTCACGCCATTCTTCATGGTCCATCGACAACCGATCCGTGGAACTTTTGTTGTAAGATCACAAAGGTGGTGTTAGCTTTAGATATAGGGAATCGTCTTCAATGCATTTTTGATACATACAGCTTATTTAGACTGAATATTTCAGAATTATTTGTTTCTCAAATTGGTTTTGGATAAAGGTGTCCTATTTTTGTAACAAAAAGAAAATCTGCACCGAAAAGTGCATAAAAATACGAAAATAAGCCAATGAACCTTTGGTGCGCCATAAATCCGTTTTCGTGCATCTGCAGCCCTTCATTATTTCGTGTCTTGTAATTCAGCATGTATAGGCTGTACAAAATGGTCCATTTCATATCATTTTGATAAAAGTGAAAGTTTGGCCCTACAAACCGAACAGCTTGAGAAAGATTCCTTATGTAAAGCGAACACCACCTTTCCTCCCTCAAATGATCACAAATATGGGACTAATAAACCCCTCTGATGCAAGTAAACCCGACATCAGTACTTTAAGTACTTTGATTGTCGTTACGGAGATAGTTTTCAAAGTTTGAAAGGGAATGCCCTTCCAGATGTGGTCAGGTTCAATTCTCGGATATTCCATCAACACCAAGGCATGGATCGCCCCAGGTAAAACGGTGGGGGAGGGAGGAATCGGTATATGTACACGTGTTACGCAACCTATTTTCAGCGATATTGACATTGTGTTATGGTGAGGTTGAAGTTTTGGCTGAAATTGCCACCATATACAGGCTACATTTTGAATGACATCTTACGTATTGTACTGATTTCTTGACTTTGTACGTTGGGAAAACTGTTTTTCCTGTAAATGGCGTCGAAGAGTAGTAATCACACTTACGGAATATTCCTGTTGCCCAATGAGCCTATCAGGGCCTAAAGGCCCATTCTCACGGTGCGATTTGTAGTAACAGCTTGTAGAATATAACTATGATGGCCGAGAAGAGACATCGCTGTATTGTGTTATGAATCTGGACCGACACACGAAGGCAGGATGCGAAGTCGCGAAGGCAGGATGCGAAGTGGCGAAGCCAGGATGCGAAGAACGAAGGCAGGATGCGAAGCGCGAAGTCAGGATGCGAAGGCAGGATGCGAAGTGCGAAGCCACGATGCGAAGCGCGAAGTCAGGATGCGAAGTCAGGATGCGAAGCGCGAAGTCAGGATGTGAAGTCGCGAAGACAGGATGCGAAGTCGCGAGGCCAGGATGCGAAGCGCGAAGTCAGGATACGAAATCAAAACATGCAGCGCGAAGTCAGGATGCGAAATCAAAACAATGCGAAGCGCGAAGCCAGGATGCGAAGTGGCGAAGCCAGGATGCGAAGCACGAAGTCAGGATGCGAAATCAAAACAATACAATGCAAAGACTGGAAGCGGAGCGCGAAGTCAGGATGCGAAGCGCGAAGTCAGGATGCGAAGCGCGAAGTCAGGATGCGAAATCAAAACAATGCGGAGCGCGAAGTCAGGATGCGAAATCAAAACAATGCGAAGCGCGAGGTCAGGATGCGAAATCAAAACGATGCGGAGCGCGAAGTCAGGATGCGAAATCAAAACAATGCTGAGCGCGAAGTCAGGATGCGAAATCAAAACAATGCGGAGCGCGAAGTCAGGATGCGAAATCAAAACAATGCGGAGCGCGAAGTCAGGATGCGAAATCAAAACATCAGCATTGCGCATGATCCTATCAAAACGAGGCCGGTTTGTAGCCCTGATTCCTAATATGCATTGTAGGGGCCGAATATTATTGCTGGTTGTTGTTATCACAGCAACGGAGGAAGTAAAATTATTCTGATGTGTACCTTTGCTTTGCATCACTGATGTTTTATGGAAATTCACAAATGGTATTTTGAATATTTTCAGATCTGGCGTTTCGGGAATGATTAAAACCGACCCGAATAATTGATAATTAATACTGAAGCGCTCAAAGCTTTCGTAAGACTCTAAGTTAGCCTGGTGACTGTTCAGGTTGACATTTTTATTCCAATCTTGCAAAATTTCCAGTTAGCCTGGTGTGTGAATGGGCCATACCATCTAGGAATAATTGAGAATTATTGCTTACCAGATAAATTGGTCTTTATATATAGTGTATATAGTGTAATTTTCCATGCTTGATAAACACGGGCTCTCGCTTTAAAATATGGCCACGTATGAGTATTATAGTAAGCTATATGATAATTTAGTGATTCTAAAAAAAAAATAGAAATATTTAAATTGAAAAAAATTTAAATTTTAAAATTAAAAAAAGGAATTTAAATTAAAAATTTAAAAAAATATATCTCTGACACAACAGTGCCACTTAGCCCTGTGTCCGAAACGATCCGGGCCAATTCTAAGATGGTGGTTTGTACAAATTTAGGATTGATGATATAAAATGTGAAATGAAGGATCAATATTTTCATACATCCTTATTATGTGCTAATAAATATATACACACGGAAACAGATAGACTACTAACAAGCAGTAAGATAATTAGCTGTTAGTTTGGGGCTGTTGTCTAAAACTCGTATGCTCGTCACTCCATGCCAAAAGTCTACGTACAGGGCAATATCGTAATTCGCGAACATTAGGCTGGTTAAAAAAGTTTCCTGTTTAGCATCACCGCCCGCCCCGAAATATTCGGCTGCCCCGTATTTTTTTATTTTTATTCTTTTTTTCCTCCTCATCTTTGGAATCGACGCTCCGAGACCGAAGTCAAGCGACTTAGAAGCAGATATCTCAATAAATGTACACTAAAATTTAATGAAACTAGATCCAGATACAAGTCAAACGATTTTTTTGTTCAATAAACTAGTTACATCATTCATCCGACGATGCATATAGTTTGGAGTCCGAAGTCGAGATTGTCAAGGCCGAGGCCGCCAAACATTTTCAATTTATTGTTTCTCTGTTTACGTCAACCCTTTGGAATATAAGCATAAATAAAGAGATTTATATGGTACAAATCGGCCAGACTTCCCCGTAAGTGTCCACCACAGAAACAGCCAAATCAAATAGTTCGATAAAACAGGTTTTGGATGTGCATTTAAAACTTGCACAGTTACATTGTATAAACCAGAATTGAAAATATACAAATTGATATATATTTGTTCAAATATTATTTGAAATTCAAAACCATCTATCACTGAGTGATAATACCGCATGGTATCATAACGGTTCTCGGAAACGGTCTCAATCCCGCTAAAAACGCATGTCGCTCTCGCAACTCTCCTTTTCAGGGCCACCCAAAATTTACCGTCATCCCTCGAGGTGTAGGCCTATCGGGTCTGCAGAATTATGATCATCGACATGGATCGCTCAGCCTGATTATGGAATCACAACATACCCTAATTATCAAATTTAATAATAAGAATTTGACAAAAATTTACGTGGAGGGTGTTCGTAGACTATATCATGTTATTTAGTCCAAGTGTCATTTTCCGCCGCCAAACTGTCACACTAAAAATACTACGTGGGAGATAGCCGGATGCCATGGGAATTGGCCCATTTATGTTTGAATAAGAGTAACTGGGTTCCCGTTCCAAGATATATTATTGCTGGTTGTGAGTTCCCACAAATATAGTGAAGACAGGAAATCATCCCCTGATAGAATAACAAAAATCCACAAAACGAAGCAATGTTTTGAGATTTTATTTTTAACATCATTTTTAACATCATGCTAAACAGAAAATTAATTTTAACCAGCCTTGGGATGATCTGTTCAACCTGAAATGTACGAGACTACGTCCTGCGAGAGTGTTAGCACTACGTCGGTTAGCATAATGTTATTAATACTGCCACATTGATCTGCTTAGCAATTTATCTGGTAAGCAATAACTCTCAATTGTTTTTAGATGGTCTGGCCCATTCAAACACCAGGCTAACTGGTAAGATTGGAATAAAAATGTCAACCTGAACAGTCACCAGGATAATTAAAGTCTTACGAAAGCTTTGAGCCCTTCAGTATTAATTACAATTATTCGGGTCGGTTTTAATCATTCCCGAAACGCCAGATCTGAAAATCTTCAACTTACCATTTGTGAATTTCTATAAAACATCAGTAATGCAAAGCAAAAGGTATAAATTAGAATAATTTTACTTCCTCCGTTGCTGTGATAATAACAACCAGCAATAATCTTCAATTGCCTCTGCAATGCATATTGGGAATCAGGGTTACAAACCGGCCTCGTTTTGATAGAATCATGCCCAATGCTGATGTTTTGATTTCGCATCCTGACTTCGCGCTTCGCATTGTTTTCGCATCCTGACTTCGCGCTCTGCATTGTTTTGATTTCGCATCCTGACTTCGCGCTCCGCATTGTTTTGATTTCGCATCCTGACTTCGCGCTTCGCATCCTGACTTCGCGCTTCGCATCCTGGCTTCGCCACTTCGCATCCTGGCTTCGCCACTTCGCATCCTGGCTTCGCGCTTCGCATTGTTTTGATTTCGCATCCTGACTTCGCGCTGCATGTTTTGATTTCGCATCCTGACTTCGCGCTTCGCATCCTGGCCTCGCGACTTCGCATCCTGCCTTCGCGCTTCGCATCCTGCCTTCGCATCCTGACTTCGCGCTTCGCATCCTGGCTTCGCCACTTCGCATCCTGGCTTCGCCACTTCGCATCCTGGCTTCGCCACTTCGCATCCTGGCTTCGCATTGTTTTGATTTCGCATCCTGACTTCGCGCTTCGCATCGTGGCTTCGCACTTCGCATCCTGCCTTCGCATCCTGACTTCGCGCTTCGCATCCTGGCTTCGCCACTTCGCATCCTGGCTTCGCCATTTCGCATCCTGGCTTCGCATTGTTTTGATTTCGCATCCTGACTTCGCGCTTCGCATCGTGGCTTCGCACTTCGCATCCTGCCTTCGCATCCTGACTTCGCGCTTCGCATCCTGGCTTCGCCACTTCGCATCCTGGCTTCGCCACTTCGCATCCTGGTTTCGCGCTTCCCATTGTTTTGACTTCGCATCCTGACTTCGCGCTTCGCATCGTGGCTTCGCACTTCGCATCCTGCCTTCGCATCCTGACTTCGCGCTTCGCATCCTGGCCTCGCGACTTCGCATCCTGCCTTCGCGCTTCGCATCCTGACTTCGCGCTTCGCATCCTGACTTCGCGCTTCGCATCCTGCCTTCGTTCTTCGCATCCTGGCTTCGCCACTTCGCATCCTGCCTTCGCGACTTCGCATCCTGCCTTCGTGTGTCGGTCCAGATTCATAACACAATACAGCGATGTCCCTTCTCGGCCATCATATATAACCGAGTTGCCTCGTGAGAATATCCGTACGATTTTGGTTACATGCTACAAGTTGCATGAAATAGAGCCGGTCCTATTTCATGCGATTAGTTGCATGCTACAAATCAGGGGATTCTCCGCCGAATTGTTACTACAAATCGCATCGTGAGAACGGACCTTAAGCTAATTCATATTTTGCTGGAGATCACGATTCGATCGGACGACAGATTATAGCCTTTCAAACGCGTTGCTCATTCACTGTGTTCAGATGATGCCGTGGGTGTTCCAAATGTTTCAACAACAGAGTTGGCGGAGTCAATGAAATTCTGTATTGAACGTATTCCCCGCCAAAGCTTCCGATCGAGTCTTTACATGGGTAGGATATTGAATGGATCAATGACTGCACGTCTTCCACGATTATATTGTATGTTTGTGCGAAGCAAAATATGCCCTGGTTGACCTTACCAGTTGGCCTGTATGCCGATAATTAACTGAGGACCACTGGTCGTAATTGTGTGAATGCTAATTTCTACATTTCACTGTTTAGGTCGCCCACACATCTGACAGGGTTGAAAATTCCCCGACCTGATATTAAGAAATTTAACGCCAAGTACCGTGTAGCTTATAAATAAAAGTATTTCCCGAGAGACGTAAGTGATACTTCCTGGTTTGTGGATTTTGGAATGCAATCTTTCAATGGAAAATCGCACTGTTTTATGGAGCAAATTCACCTGAATGGGGAGAGCTACTTTCTGGTAATAACATCGTTTTCATACCAAGGATCAGGTAGACTGAGATTTAATTCCATAGGTCATCTTGCAATTATTTTATTGAATTTTAAAACAAAACGGCGGTCGCCATCTATTTCCGTATTGTAAAGAAGCGGCGGTTACAGAGCTGATCTTGGCGGGATCTCTTATGAATAACGTATACTAACGTAGAATTGTTATTTGAATTTACACGTTCAGTGACAACATTTACAACTATACTCCTTGCTATTTTGTGGAATATTCCGCTGTTGCTATAGTGATGGATTATTGCAAAAAGCATTATTATACCAAATTGTGCTACCAAGAAATGCTAAAGAGATAAACTTTTCATTGATATATATATATATAAGGTACACTCTCAAAACTGCTGTGTACAAAAGGTTTCGAGAACTACAGAAAACTGATGTGTACAAATTATGCACACCACTGTGCCTGATTAATTTTGCCACACTTTGTGTACTTTTTGTAAACAGCAGTTTGAGAGAGTATGTATACCTATCAGACATAGAACTCTCACAACAAACAGACAATTGTTACATGTGGCAGGTATCTTTAATTGGCAGAAACCGACAAAAACTTGAAGGAGGATGCGCGTCTTTACGTTTCGATTTTCATAGCTCACTTTTCTCCTGAAATGATGGCGCGAGTATGCCGATTCAGAAAGTATATACTCATACATAGGTACAAGGATTGGGTTGAAGATTTTACTATTTGTTGCCGAAGAGCGAAATCCATGCTCGCTTTCAGTCGCACAGTTTTTTTTTTTTTGCAGTGTGGACTGCACCCTGTGCACGAGGAATGGTCAATACAGCCATGGAATGTCAGCTCTAATCTTTTTGTCGTTACGGAGATAGTTTTGAAAGTTTGAAAGGGAATGCCCTTCCAGATGTGGTCAGGTTCAATGCGCGGATATTCCATCGCCTTTATTAACAGCGCCATTTATATGCATATCGTTCACTTTGGGGCGTATAATTCCGATCTCTTTCTCACCTTGCCTCGGGGCTTAAGCTTGCACTCGCATTCGTGGTGGACTAATTTACCACAATGAGAGGGGCGGCAGATCATTGTTGTCGCATTATAGGTACATGTGCACCGGGTAGGAATTTCCCTCAGGCGAGTGCTATATCACCCATCCTCGCTAACCAGTGTATCAATCGATCCGTTCCGGGAATTTACGATTTACCTGGACATGTGAAGATTATATTTCCCAGACGGAGCAAGGACCTATAAAATAAAGAAATTCGAGCACCAATGCATGGATCTCTCCAGGTAACACGGTGGGTGGGGGGGGGGAGGGAGGAATCGGTAGATGTACACGTGTTACGCAACCTATTTTCTGCGATATTGAGATTGTGTTTTGGTGAGGTTGAAGTTTTGGCTGAAATTGCCACCATATACAGGCTACATTTTGAATGATATCTTACGTATTGTACTGATTTCTTGACTTAGTACGTTGGGAAAATGGTTTTCCTGTAAATGGCATCGAAGAGTAGTAATCACACTTA
This sequence comes from Hanleya hanleyi, assembly GCA_036873755.1. Lineage (NCBI taxonomy): Eukaryota > Metazoa > Mollusca > Polyplacophora > Lepidopleurida > Hanleyidae > Hanleya > Hanleya hanleyi. The sequence continues at coordinate 23,509 of JAVTVY010020835.1, forward strand.
CGGAATATTCCTGTTGCTCAATGAGCCTATCAGTGTCTAAGCAAATTCATATTTTGCTGGAGATCACGATTCGATCGGACGACATATTATAACCTTTCAAACGCGTTGCTCATTCACTGTGTTCAGATGATGCCGTGGGTGTTCCAAATGTTTCAACAACAGAGTTGGCGGAGTCAATGAAATTCTGTATTGAACGTATTCCCCGCCAAAGCTTCCGATCAAGTCTTTACATGGTAGGATATTGAATGGATCAATGACTGCACATCTTCCACGATTATATTGTATGTTTGTGCGAAGCAAAATATGCCCTGGTTGACCTTACCAGTTGGCCTGTATGCCGATAATTAACTGAGGACCACTGGTCGTAATTGTGTGAATGCTAATTTCTACATTTCACTGTTTAGGTCGCCCACACATCTGACAGGGTTGAAAATTCCCCGACCTGATATTAAGAAATTTAACGCCAAGTACCGTGTAGCTTATAAATAAAAGCATTTCCCGAGAGACGTAAGTGATACTTCCTGGTTTGTGGATTTTGGAATGCAATCTTTCAATGGAAAATCGCACTGTTTTATGGAGCAAATTCACCTGAATGGGGAGAGCTACTTTCTGGTAATAACATCGTTTTCATACCAAGGATCAGGTAGACTGAGATTTAATTCCATAGGTCATCTTGCAATTATTTTATTGAATTTTAAAACAAAACGGCGGTCGCCATCTATTTCCGTATTGTAAAGAAGCGGCGGTTACAGAGCTGATCTTGGCGGGATCTCTTATGAATAACGTATACTAACGTAGAATTGTTATTTGAATTTACACGTTCAGTGACAACATTTACAACTATACTCCTTGCTATTTTGTGGAATATTCCGCTGTTGCTATAGTGATGGATTATTGCAAAAAGCATTATTATACCAAATTGTGCTACCAAGAAATGCTAAAGAGATAAACTTTTCATTGATATATATATATATAAGGTACACTCTCAAAACTGCTGTGTACAAAAGGTTTCGAGAACTACAGAAAACTGATGTGTACAAATTATGCACACCACTGTGCCTGATTAATTTTGCCACACTTTGTGTACTTTTTGTAAACAGCAGTTTGAGAGAGTATGTATACCTATCAGACATATAACTCTCACAACAAACAGACAATTGTTACATGTGGCAGGTATGTTTAATTGGCAGAAACCGACAAAAACTTGAAGGAGGATGCGCGTCTTTACGTTTCGATTTTCATAGCTCACTTTTCTCCTGAAATGATGGCGCGAGTATGCCGATTCAGAAAGTATATACTCATACATAGGTACAAGGATTGGGTTGAAGATTTTACTATTTGTTGCCGAAGAGCGAAATCCATGCTCGCTTTCAGTCGCACAGTTTTTTGTTTTTTTTTTGCAGTGTGGACTGCACCCTGTGCACGAGGAATGGTCAATACAGCCATCGAATGTCAGCTCTAATCTTTTTGTCGTAACGGAGATAGTTTTTTGTCGTTGCGGAGATAGTTTTGAAAGTTTGAAAGGGAATGCCCTTCCAGATGTGGTCAGGTTCACTGCTCGGATATTCCATCGCCTTTATTAACAGCGCCATCTATATGCATGTCGTTCACTTTGGGGCGTATAATTCCGATCTCTTTCTCACCTTGACTCGGGGCTTAAGCTTGCAATCGCATTCGCGGCAGACTAATTTACCACAATGAGAGGGGGGCAGATCATTGTTGTCGCATTATAGGTACATGTGCACCACGTAGGAATTTCCCTCAGGCGAGTGCTATATCACCCATCCTCGCTAACCAGTGTATCGAGCGATCCGTTCCGGGAATTTACGATTTACCTGGACATGTGAAGATTATATTTCCCAGACGGAGCAAGGACATATAAAATAAAGAAATTCGAGCACCAAGGCATGGATCGCCCCAGGTAACACGGTGGGGGAGGGAGGAATCGGTATGTACACGTGTTACGCAACCTATTTTCTGCGATATTGAGATTGCGTTTTGGTGAGGTTGAAGTTTTGGCTGAAATTGCCACCATATACAGGCTACATTTTGAATGACATCTTACGTATTGTACTGCTTACTTGACTTAGTACGTTGGGAAAACGGGTTTTCCTGTAAATGGCATCGAAGAGTAGTAATCATACTTACGGAATATTCCTGTTGCTCAATGAGCCTATCAGTGTCTAAGCTAATTCATATTTTGCTGGAGATCACGATTCGATCGGACGACAGATTATAGCCTTTCAAACGCGTTGCTCATTCACTGATGCCGTGGGTGTTCCAAATGTTTCAACAAGAGAGTTGGCGGAGTCCATGAAATTCTGTATTGAACGTATTCCCCGCCAAAGCTTCCGATCGAGTCTTTACATTGGTAGGATATTGAATGGATCAATGACTGCACGTCCTCCACGATTATATTGTATGTTTGTGCGAAGCAAAATATGCCCTGGTTGACCTTACCAGTTGGCCTGTATGCCGATAATTAACTGAGGACCACTGGTCGTAATTGTGTGAATGCTAATTTCTTCATTTCACTTGCGCCCACGCAACTGACAGGGTTGAAACTTCCCCGACCTAATATTAAGAAATTTGACGCCAAGTACCGTGTAGCTTATAAATAAAAGCATTTCCCGAGAGACGTAAGTGATACTTCCTGGTTTGTGGATTTTGAAATGCAATCTCTGAAGTCGCATTGTTTCTGAAGATTATTCACGTGAATGAGGAGAGATATTTTCTGGTAATAACATCATTTTCATACCAAGGATCAGGTAGACTGAGATTTCATTCCATAGGTCATCTTGCAATTATTTTATTGAATTTTAAAACAAAACGGTGGTCGCCAACTATCTCCTTACTGGAAAGACGCGGCGGTTGCAGAGATGATCTTAGCGGGATCTCTTCTGAATAACGCATACTAACGTAGCATTGTCATCTGAATTTACACGTTCAGTGACAACATTTAGAACTATGAAAGATTCGTTTCACTGAGACTATAATAATAAATACTGTTATGTTACATTAGCAACTTGGAGTTAACCATTAAATCTTCAGAAGATATTTGACTGTTTTTATCAAAAAAAATAGAGAATTGTTAACATGTTCTGTAATATTCCTCGACTATAGCAAAAGCGGAAAATTTCTTGAATTTATTCCAAACATTGGAATGGAATATCTCTCAACGTGACATGGAACTCTCCTTGCTATATGGTATATTGCAAAAAGCATTACTATACCAAATTGTGCTACTTTTCATTAATATATATATACGGTACACTCTCAAAACTGCTGTGTACAAAAGGTACACAAAAGTGTGGCAAAAATGATCATGCACGTGCAGTTGTGTATGTCTTGTGCACATCGATGTGTAAGTTCGGCATAATTTCTTTCGAGAACTACACAAAACTGATGTTTACAAATTGTACACACCACTGTGCCTGATTATTTTTGTCACACTTCGTGTACTTTTTGTAAACAGCAGTTTGAGAGTGTATGTATACCTATCAGACTTGGAGCTATCACAACAAACAAACAATGTTACATGAGGCAGGGATGTTCAATTGGCAGAAACCGCCAAAATAGTGACAGTTCTGAAATGACCCAGCCGAACGTCGATCGACACCAGGCAAAATGAACAAGAAGTTTCGTTAATTTACAAACGATTTTCTTTGTGAAAACTGTCCTCAATGTACAAACGGTCATCTTTGTGGAAATAGAAGTCATTGCAGATACGTTCAGCTTTGTAGAAGCCGTCGTCAATGTATAAACAGTAACCTTTGTAGAAACCGTCCTCAATTTATAACGGTCATATTTGTAGAAATCGTCGTCAACTTAGTCATCTTTATAGCAACCATCGTTAGTGAACCAGCGGCCATCTTTGTAGACACCGTCGTCAATGTGCAAAGGTTCATCTTTGTAGAAACTGTGGTCAATGTACAAACGGTCATCTTTGTAGAAACCGTCGTAAAATACAAACGGTCATCTTTGTTGAAACCATCGCCAATGTACAACCCGGTCATCTTTGTGAAAACTGTCGTTAATGTACAAATGGCCATCTTTGTTGAAACCATCGCCAATGTACAACCGGTCATCTTTGTAGAAACTGTCGCCAATGTACAAACTGTCATCTTTGTGAAATCATCGCCAATGTGCAAACGATCATCTTTGTGTAACCATCGCCAATGTACAAACGGCCATCTTTGTAGGAACCGTCGTCAATGTACAAATGGTCATCTTTGTGAAACCATCGCCAATGTACAAACGGTCATCTTTGTGAAACTATCGTCAATGTACAAACGGTCATCTTTATGAAACCATCGCCAATGTACAAACGGTAATCTTTGTAGGAACCGTCGTCAATATACAAATGGTCATCTTTGTGAAACCATCGCTAATATACAAACGGTCATCCTTGCAGGAACCGTCGTTAATGTACATATGGTCATCTTTGTAGAAACTGTGGTCAATGTACACACGGTCATCTTTGTAGAAACTGTGGTCAATGTACACACGGTCATCTTTGTAGAAACTGTGGTCAATGTACAAAAGGTCATCTGTAGAAACCGTCGTCAATGTACAAACGGTCGTCTTTGTTGAAACCATCGCCAATGTACAAACGGTCATCTTTGTGAAACCTCCGACAATGTACAAACGGTCATCTTTGTAGGAACCGTCGTCAATGTACATATGGTCATCTTTGTTGAAACTCGTCAATGTACAAACGGTCATCTGTAGAAACCGTTTCAATGTACAAACGGTCGTCTTTGTTGAAACCATCACCAATGTACAAACGGTCATCTTTGTGAAACCACCGACAATGTACAAACGGTCATCTTTGTAGGAACCGTCGTCAATGTACAAACGGTCATCTTTGTGAAACCATCGCTAATATACAAACGGTCATCCTTGCAGGAACCGTCGTTAATGTACATATGGTCATCTTTGTAGAAACTGTGGTCAAGGTACAAAAGGTCATCTGTAGAAACCGTCGTCAATGTACAAACGGTCGTCTTTGTTGAAACCATCGCCAATGTACAAACGGTCATCTTTGTGAAACCTCCGACAATGTACAAACGGTCATCTTTGTAGGAACCGTCGTCAATGTACATATGGTCATCTTTGTTGAAACTCGTCAATGTACAAACGGTCATCTGTAGAAACCGTTTCAATGTACAAACGGTCGTCTTTGTTGAAACCATCACCAATGTACAAACGGTCATCTTTGTGAAACCACCGACAATGTACAAACGGTCATCTTTGTAGGAACCGTCGTCAATGTACATATGGTCATCTTTGTTGAAACTTGTCAATGTACAAACGGTCATCTGTAGAAACCGTCGTCAATGTACAAACGGTCATCTTTGTGAAATCATCGGCAGTGTACAGCCGGTCATCTTTGTGAAACCATCGGTCATCTTTGTACGAACCGTCGTCAATGTACATATGGTCTTCTTTGTTGAAACCATCGTCAATGTACAGACGGTCATCTTTGTGAAACCATCGCCAAAGTACAAACGGTCATCTTTTTGAAACCATCGCCAATGTACAAACGGCCATCTTTGTAGGAACCGTCGTCAATGTACAAACGGTCATCTTTGTGAAACCATCGCCAATGTACAAATGGTCATCTTTGTAGGAACCGTCGCCAATGTACATATGGTCATCTTTCTTGAAACCATCGTCAATGTACAGACGGACATCTTTGTAGAAACTATGATCAATGTACAAACGGTCATCTTTGTGAAACCATCGCCAATGTACAAACGGTCATTTGTAGAAACTATCGTCAATGTACAAACGGTCATTTGTAGAAACTGTCGTCAATGTACAAACGGTCATGTTTGAAATTGTCGTCAATGTACAGACGGACATCTTTGTACAAACTGTGATCAATGTACAAACGGTCATCTTTGTGAAACCATCGCCAATGTACAAACGGTCATCTTTGTGAAACCATCGCCAATGTACAAACGGTCATGTGTAGAAACTGTCGTCAATGTACAGACGGACATCTTTGTAGAAACTGTGATCAATGTACAGACGGTCATCTTTGTGAAACTATCGCCAATGTACAAACGGTCATCTTTTTGAAACCATCGCCAATGTACAAACGGCCATCTTTGTAGGAACCGTCGTCAATGTACAAACGGTCATCTTTGTGAAACCATCGTCAATGTACAAACGGTCATCTGTAGAAACTGTCGTCAATGTACAGACGGACATCTTTGTGAAACCATCGCCAATGTACAAACGGTCATGTGTAGAAACTGTCGTCAATGTACAGACGGACATCTTTGTAGAAACTGTGATCTATGTACAGACGGTCATCTTTGTGAAACCATCGCCAATGTACAAACGGTCATCTTTTTGAAACCATCGCCAATGTACAAACGGTCATCTGTAGAAACTGTCGTCAATGTACAAACGATCATGTGTAGAAACTGTCGCCAATGTACAAACGGTCATCTGTAGAAACTATCGTCAATGTACAAACGGTCATTTGTAGAAACTATCGTCAATGTACAAACGGTCATTTGTAGAAATTATCGTCAATGTACAAACGGTCATTTGTAGAAACTGTGGTCAATGTACAAAAGGTCATCTGTAGAAACCGTCGTCAATGTACAAACGGTCGTCTTTGTTGAAACCATCGCCAATGTACAAACGGTCATCTTTGTGAAACCTCCGACAATGTACAAACGGTCATCTTTGTAGGAACCGTCGTCAATGTACATATGGTCATCTTTGTTGAAACTCGTCAATGTACAAACGGTCATCTGTAGAAACCGTTTCAATGTACAAACGGTCGTCTTTGTTGAAACCATCACCAATGTACAAACGGTCATCTTTGTGAAACCACCGACAATGTACAAACGGTCATCTTTGTAGGAACCGTCGTCAATGTACAAACGGTCATCTTTGTGAAACCATCGCTAATATACAAACGGTCATCCTTGCAGGAACCGTCGTTAATGTACATATGGTCATCTTTGTAGAAACTGTGGTCAATGTACAAAAGGTCATCTGTAGAAACCGTCGTCAATGTACAAACGGTCGTCTTTGTTGAAACCATCGCCAATGTACAAACGGTCATCTTTGTGAAACCTCCGACAATGTACAAACGGTCATCTTTGTAGGAACCGTCGTCAATGTACATATGGTCATCTTTGTTGAAACTCGTCAATGTACAAACGGTCATCTGTAGAAACCGTTTCAATGTACAAACGGTCGTCTTTGTTGAAACCATCACCAATGTACAAACGGTCATCTTTGTGAAACCACCGACAATGTACAAACGGTCATCTTTGTAGGAACCGTCGTCAATGTACATATGGTCATCTTTGTTGAAACTTGTCAATGTACAAACGGTCATCTGTAGAAACCGTCGTCAATGTACAAACGGTCATCTTTGTGAAACCGTCGGCAGTGTACAGACGGTCATCTTTGTGAAACCATCGGTCATCTTTGTACGAACCGTCGTCAATGTACCAACAGTCATCTTTGTAGGAACCGTCGTCAATGTACATATGGTCTTCTTTGTTGAAACCATCGTCAATGTACAGACGGTCATCTTTGTGAAACCATCGCCAAAGTACAAACGGTCATCTTTTTGAAACCATCGCCAATGTACAAACGGCCATCTTTGTAGGAACCGTCGCCAATGTACAAACGGTCATCTTTGTGAAACCATCGCCAATGTACAAACGGTCATCTGTAGAAACTGTCGTCAATGTACAAACGATCATGTGTAGAAACTGTCGCCAATGTACAAACGGTCATCTGTAGAAACTATCGTCAATGTACAAACGGTCATTTGTAGAAACTATCTTCAATGTACAAACGGTCATTTGTAGAAATTATCGTCAATGTACAAACGGTCATTTGTAGAAACTGTCGTCAATGTACAAACGGTCATCTGTAGAAACTATCGTCAGTGTACAAACGGTCATTTGTGGAAACTATCGTCAATGTACAAACGGTCATCTGTAGAAACTCTCGTCAATGTACAAACGGTCATTTGTAGAAACTTTCGTCAATGTGCAAACGGTCATCTGTAGAAACTATCGTCAGTGTACAAACGGTCATTTGTGGAAACTATCGTCAATGTACAAACGGTCATCTGTAGAAACTCTCGTCAATGTACAAACGGTCATTTGTAGAAACTTTCGTCAATGTGCAAACGGTCATCTGTAGAAAGTATCGTCAATGTACAAACGGTGATTTGTAGAAACTATCGTCAATGTACAAACGGTCATTTGTAGAAACTATCGTCAATGTACAAACGGTCATTTGTAGAAACTGTCGTCAATGTACAAACGGTCATCTGTAGAAACTGTCGTCAATGTACAAACGGTCATCTGTAGAAACTATCGTCAATGTACGAACGGTCATTTGTAGAAACTATCGTTAATGTACAAACGGTCATCTGTAGAAACTGTGTTCAATGTACAAACGGTCATCTGTAGAAACTATCGTCAATATACGAACGGTCATTTGTAGAAACTATCGTCAATGTACAAACGGTCATCTGTAGAAACCGTCGTCAATGTACAAACGGTCATCTTTGTGAAACCATCGGCAGTGTACAGATGGTCATCTTTGTGAAACCATCGGTCATCTTTGTACGAACCGTCGTCAATGTACCAACAGTCATCTTTGTAGGAACCGTCGTCAATGTACATATGGTCTTCTTTGTTGAAACCATCGTCAATGTACAGACGGTCATCTTTGTGAAACCATCGCCAATGTACAAACGGTCATCTTTTTGAAACCATCGCCAATGTGCAAACGGCCATCTTTGTAGGAACCGTCGTCAATGTACAAACGGTCATCTTTGTGAAACCATCGCCAATGTGCAAATGGTCATCTTGGTAGGAACCGTCGTCAATGTACATATGGTCATCTTTCTTGAAACCATCGTCAATGTACAGACGGACATCTTTGTAGAAACTGTGATCAATGTACAAACGGTCATCTTTGTGAAACCATCGCCAATGTACAAACGGTCATTTGTAGAAACTATCGTCAATGTACAAACGGTCATTTGTAGAAACTGTCGTCAATGTACAAACGGTCATGTGTAGAAATTGTCGTCAATGTACAGACGGACATCTTTGTAGAAACTGTGATCAATGTACAAACGGTCATCTTTGTAAAACCATCGCCAATGTACAAACGGTCATCTTTGTGAAACCATCGCCAATGTACAAACGGTCATGTGTAGAAACTGTCGTCAATGTACAGACGGACATCTTTGTAGAAACTGTGATCAATGTACAGACGGTCATCTTTGTGAAACCATCGCCAATGTACAAACGGTCATCTTTTTGAAACCATCGCCAATGTACAAACGGCCATCTTTGTAGGAACCGTCGTCAATGTACAAACGGTCATCTTTGTGAAACCATCGTCAATGTACAAACGGTCATCTGTAGAAACTGTCGTCAATGTACAGACGGACATCTTTGTGAAACCATCGCCAATGTACAAACGGTCATGTGTAGAAACTGTCGTCAATGTACAGACGGACATCTTTGTAGAAACTGTGATCAATGTACAGACGGTCATCTTTGTGAAACCCTCGCCAATGTACAAACGGTCATCTTTTTGAAACTATCGCCAATGTACAAACGGTCATCTGTAGAAACTGTCGCCAATGTACAAACGGTCATGTGTAGAAACTGTCGTCAATGTACAAACGGTCATCTGTAGAAACTATCGTCAATGTACAAACGGTCATTTGTAGAAACTATCGTCAATGTACAAACGGTCATTTGTAGAAACTATCGTCAATTTACAAACGGTCATTTGTAGAATCTGTCGTCAATGTACAAACGGTCATCTGTAGAAACTATCGTCAATGTACAAACGGTCATTTGTAGAAACTGTCGTCAATGTACAAACGGTCATATGTAGAAACTATCGTCAATGTACAAACGGGCATTTGTAGAAACTGTCGTCAATGTACAAACGGTCATCTGTAGAAACTATCGTCAGTGTACAAAAAGGTCATTTGTAGAAACTATCGTCAATGTACAAACGGTCATCTGTAGAAACTCTCGTCAATGTACAAACGGTCATTTGTATTAAAACTGTCGTCAATGTACAAACGGTCATCTGTAGAAACTTTCGTCAATGTACAAACGGTCATTTGTAGAAACTATCGTCAATGTACAAACGGTCATTTGTAGAAACTATCGTCAATGTACAAACGGTCATTTGTAGAAACTGTCGTCAATGTACAAACGATCATATGTAGAAACTGTCGTCAATGTACAAACGGTCATCTGTAGAAACTATCGTCAATGTACAAACGGTCATCTGTAGAAACTATCGTCAATGTACAAACGGTCATCTGTAGAAACCGTCGTCAATGTACAAACGGTCATCTTTGTGAAACCATCGGCAGTGTACAGACGGTCATCTTTGTGAAACCATCGGTCATATTTTTACGAACCGTCGTCAATGTACCAACAGTCATCTTTGTAGGAACCGTCGTCAATGTACATATGGTCTTCTTTGTTGAAACCATCGTCAATGTACACACGGTCATCTTTGTGAAACCATCGCCAATGTACAAACGGTCATCTTTTTGAAACCATCGCCAATGTACAAACGGCCATCTTTGTAGGAACCGTCGTCAATGTACAAACGGTCATCTTTGTGAAACCATCGCCAATGTACAAATGGTCATCTTGGTAGGAACCGTCGTCAATGTACATATGGTCATCTTTCTTGAAACCATCGTCAATGTACAGACGGACATCTTTGTAGAAACTGTGATCAATGTACAAACGGTCATCTTTGTGAAACCATCGCCAATGTACAAACGGTCATTTGTAGAAACTATCGTCAATGTACAAACGGTCATTTGTAGAAACTGTCGTCAATGTACAAACTGTCATGTGTAGAAATTGTCGTCAATGTACAAACTTACATCTTTGTAGAAACTGTGATCAATGTACAAACGGTCATCTTTGTGAAACCATCGCCAATGTACAAACGGTCATCGTTGTGAAACCATCGCCAATGTACAAACGGTCATGTGTAGAAACTGTCGTCAATGTACAGACGGACATCTTTGTAGAAACTGTGATCAATGTACAGACGGTCATCTTTGTGAAACCATCGCCAATGTACAAACGGTCATCTTTGTTGAAACCATCGTCAATGTACAGACGGTCATCTTTGTAGAAACTGTCGTCAATGTACAAACGGTCATCTGTATAAACTGTCGCTCATGTACAAACGGTCATCTGTAGAAATTGTCGTCAATGTACAGACGGACATCTTTGTGAAACCATCGCCAATGTACAAACGGTCATGTGTAGAAACTGTCGTCAATGTACAGACGGACATCTTTGTAGAAACTGCGATCAATGTACAGACGGTCATCTTTGTGAAACCATCGCCAATGTACAAACGGTCATCTTTTTGAAACCATCGCCAATGTACAAACGGTCATCTGTAGAAACTGTCATCTGTAGAAACGGTCATGTATAGAAACTGTCGTCAATGTACAAACGGTCATCTGTAGAAACTATCGTCAATGTACAAACGGTCATTTGTAGAAACTATCGTCAATGTACAAACGGTCATTTGTAGAAACTATCGGCAATGTACAAACGGTCATTTGTAGAAACTGTCGTCAATGTACAAACGGTCATCTGTAGAAACTATCGTCAATGTACAAACGGTCATTTGTAGAAACTGTCGTCAATGTACAAACGGTCATCTGTAGAAACTATCGTCAATGTACAAACGGGCATTTGTAGAAACTGTCGTCAATGTACAAACGGTCATCTGTAGAAACTATCGTCAGTGTACAAACGGTCATTTGTAGAAACTATCGTCAATGTACAAACGGTCATCTTAGTAATGTAAAACTGTCGTCAATGTACAAACGGTCATCTGTAGAAACTATCGTCAATGTACAAACGGTCATTTGTAGAAACTATCGTCAATGTACAAACGGTCATTTGTAGAAACTATCGTCAATGTACAAACGGTCATTTGTAGAAACTGTCGTCAATGTACAAACGTACAAACGTCATCTGTAGAAACTGTCGTCAATGTACAAACGGTCATCTGTAGAAACTATCGTCAATGTACAAACGGTCATCTGTAGAAACTATCGTCAATGTACAAACGGTCATTTTAGAAACCGTCGTCAATGTACAAACGGTCATCTTTGTGAAACCATCGGCAGTGTACAGACGGTCATCTTTGTGAAACCATCGGTCATCTTTGTACGAACCGTCGTCAATGTACCAACAGTCATCTTTGTAGGAACCGTCGTCAATATACATATGGTCTTCTTTGTTGAAACCATCGTCAATGTACAGACGGTCATCTTTGTGAAACCATCGCCAATGTACAAACGGTCATCTTTTTGAAACCATCGCCAATGTACAAACGGCCATCTTTGTAGGAACCGTCGTCAATGTACAAACGGTCATCTTTGTGAAACCATCGCCAATGTACAAATGGTCATCTTGGTAGGAACCGTCGTCAATGTACATATGGTCATCTTTCTTGAAACCATCGTCAATGTACAGACGGACATCTTTGTAGAAACTGTGATCAATGTACAAACGGTCATCTTTGTGAAACCATCGCCAATGTACAAACGGTCATTTGTAGAAACTATCGTCAATGTACAAACGGTCATTTGTAGAAACTGTCGTCAATGTACAAACGGTCATGTGTAGAAATTGTCGTCAATGTACAGACGGACATCTTTGTAGAAACTGTGATCAATGTACAAACGGTCATCTTTGTGAAACCATCGCCAATGTACAAACGGTCATCTTTGTGAAACCATCGCCAATGTACAAACGGTCATGTGTAGAAACTGTCGTCAATGTACAGACGGACATCTTTGTAGAAACTGTGATCAATGTACAGACGGTCATCTTTGTGAAACCATCGCCAATGTACAAACGGTCATCTTTTTGAAACCATCGCCAATGTACAAACGGCCATCTTTGTAGGAACCGTCGTCAATGTACAAACGGTCATCTTTGTGAAACCATCGTCAATGTACAAACGGTCATCTGTACAAACTGTCGTCAATGTACAGACGGACATCTTTGTGAAACCATCGCCAATGTACAAACGGTCATGTGTAGAAACTGTCGTCCATGTACAGACGGACATCTTTGTAGAAACTGTGATCAATGTACAGACGGTCATCTTTGTTAAACCCTCGCCAATGTACAAACGGTCATCTTTTTGAAACCATCGCCAATGTACAAACGGCCATCTGTAGAAACTGTCGTCAATGTACAAACGGTCATGTGTAGAAACTGTCGTCAATGTACAAACGGTCATCTGTAGAAACTGTCGTCAATGTACAAACGGTCATTTGTAGAAACTATTGTCAATGTACAAACGGTCATTTGTAGAAACTATCGTCAATGTACAAACGGTCATTTGTAGAAACTGTCGTCAATGTACAAACGGTCATCTGTAGAAACTATCGTCAATGTACAAACGGTCATTTGTAGAAACTGTCGTCAATGCACAAACGGTCATCTGTAGAAACTATCGTCAATGTACAAACGGGCATTTGTAGAAACTGTCGTCAATGGACAAACGGTCATCTGTAGAAACTATCGTCAGTGTACAAACGGTCATTTGTAGAAACTATCGTCAATGTACAAACGGTCATCTGTAGAAACTCTCGTCAATGTACAAACGGTCATTTGTAAAAACTGTCGTCAATGTACAAACGGTCATCTGTAGAAACTATCGTCAATGTACAAACGGTCATTTGTAGAAACTATCGTCAATGTACAAACGGTCATTTGTAGAAACTATCGTCAATGTCCAAACGGTCATTTGTAGAAACTGTCGTCAATGTACAAACGGCCATCTGTAGAAACTGTCGTCAATGTACAAACGGTCATTTGTAGAAACTATCGTCAATGTACAAACAGTCATTTGTAGAAACTCTCGTCAATGTACAAACGGTCATCTGTAGAATGTGTCGTCAGTGTACAAACGATCATTTGTAGAAACTGTCGTCAGTGTACAAACGGTCATTTGTAGAAACTGTCGTCAATGTACAAACGGTCATTTGTAAAAACTATCGTCAATGTACAAACGGTCATTTGTAGAAACTGTCGTCAATGTACAAACGGTCATCTGTAGAAACTGTCGTCAATGTACAAACGGCCATTTGCAGAAATTATCGTCAATGTACAAACGGTCATTTGTAGAAACTGACGTCAATGTACAATCGGGCAGCTGTAAAAACTGTCGTCAATGTACAAACGGTCATCTGTAGCAACTATCGTCAATGTACAAACGGTCATTTGTGTCGTCAATGTACAGACGGTCATCTGTAAAAACTGTCGTCAATGTACAAACGGTCATCTGTAGAAACTGTCGTCAATGTACAAACGGTCATCTGTAGAGAGTATCGGCAGTGTACAAACGGTCATTTGTAGAAACTGTCGTCAATGTACAAACGGTCATCTGTATAAACTGTCGCCGATCTACAAACAGTCATTTGTAGAAACTGTCGTCAATGTACAAATGGTCATCTGTAGAAACTGTCGTCAATGTGCAAACGGTCATCTGTAGAAACTGTCGTCAATGTACAAACGGTCATCTGTATAAAGTGTCGTCAATGTACAAACGGTCATCTGTAGAAACTGTCGCCAATGTACAAACGGTCATCTGCAGAAACTATCGTCAATGTACAAACGGTCCTTTGTAGAAACTGTCGTCAATGTACAAACGGTCATTTGTAGAAACTGTCGTCAATGTACAAACGGTCATCTTTATAAACTGTCGCCAATGTACAAACGGTCATCTGTAGAAACTGTCGTCAATGTACAAACGGTAATCTGTAGAAACTATCGTCAATGTACAAACGGTCATCTGTAGAAACTATCGTCAATGTACAAACGGTCATCTGTAGAAACTATCGTCAATGTACAAACGGTCATGTGTAGAAACTATCGTTAATGTAGTCTACATATGGTCATCTTTGTTGAAACCATCGTCAATGTACAGACGGTCATCTTTGTAGAAACTGTCGTCAATTTACAAACGGTCATCTGTATAAACTGTCGCCCATGTGCAAACGGTCATGTGTAGAAATTGTCGTCAATGTACAGACGGACATCTTTGTGAAACCATCGCCAATGTACAAACGGTCATCTGTAGAAACTTTCGTCAATGTACAAACGGTCATTTGTAGAAACTATCGTCAATGTACAAACGGTCATTTGTAGAAACTATCGTCAATGTACAAACGGTCATTTGTAGAAACTGTCGTCAATGTACAAACGATCATATGTAGAAACTGTCGTCAATGTACAAACGGTCATCTGTAGAAACTATCGTCAATGTACAAACGGTCATCTGTAGAAACTATCGTCAATGTACAAACGGTCATCTGTAGAAACCGTCGTCAATGTACAAACGGTCATCTTTGTGAAACCATCGGCAGTGTACAGACGGTCATCTTTGTGAAACCATCGGTCATATTTTTACGAACCGTCGTCAATGTACCAACAGTCATCTTTGTAGGAACCGTCGTCAATGTACATATGGTCTTCTTTGTTGAAACCATCGTCAATGTACAGACGGTCATCTTTGTGAAACCATCGCCAATGTACAAACGGTCATCTTTTTGAAACCATCGCCAATGTACAAACGGCCATCTTTGTAGGAACCGTCGTCAATGTACAAACGGTCATCTTTGTGAAACCATCGCCAATGTACAAATGGTCATCTTGGTAGGAACCGTCGTCAATGTACATATGGTCATCTTTCTTGAAACCATCGTCAATGTACAGACGGACATCTTTGTAGAAACTGTGATCAATGTACAAACGGTCATCTTTGTGAAACCATCGCCAATGTACAAACGGTCATTTGTAGAAACTATCGTCAATGTACAAACGGTCATTTGTAGAAACTGTCGTCAATGTACAAACTGTCATGTGTAGAAATTGTCGTCAATGTACAAACTTACATCTTTGTAGAAACTGTGATCAATGTACAAACGGTCATCTTTGTGAAACCATCGCCAATGTACAAACGGTCATCTTTGTGAAACCATCGCCAATGTACAAACGGTCATGTGTAGAAACTGTCGTCAATGTACAGACGGACATCTTTGTAGAAACTGTGATCAATGTACAGACGGTCATCTTTGTGAAACCATCGCCAATGTACAAACGGTCATCTTTTTGAAACCATCCCCAATGTACAAACGGCCATCTTTGTAGGAACCGTCGTCAATGTACAAACGGTCATCTTTGTGAAACCATCGTCAATGTACAAACGGTCATCTGTAGAAACTGTCGTCAATGTACAGACGGACATCTTTGTGAAACCATCGCCAATGTACAAACGGTCATGTGTAGAAACTGTTGTCAATGTACAGACGGACATCTTTGTAGAAACTGTGATCAATGTACAGACGGTCATCTTTGTGAAACCCTCGCCAATGTACAAACGGTCATCTTTTTGAAACCATCGCCAATGTACAAACGGTCATCTGTAGAAACTGTCGTCAATGTACAAACGGTCATTTGTAGAAACTGTCGTCAATGTACAAACGGTCATCTGTAGAAACTATCGTCAATGTACAAACGGTCATTTGTAGAAACTATCGTCAATGTACAAACGGTCATTTGTAGAAACTATCGTCAATTTACAAACGGTCATTTGTAGAAACTGTCGTCAATGTACAAACGGTCATCTGTAGAAACTATCGTCAATGTACAAACGGGCATTTGTAGAAACTGTCGTCAATGTACAAACGGTCATCTGTAGAAACTATCGTCAGTGTACAAAAAGGTCATTTGTAGAAACTATCGTCAATGTACAAACGGTCATCTGTAGAAACTCTCGTCAATGTACAAACGGTCATTTGTAAAAACTGTCGTCAATGTACAAACGGTCATCTGTAGAAACTATCGTCAATGTACAAACGGTCATTTGTAGAAACTATCGTCAATGTACAAACGGTCATTTGTAGAAACTATCGTCAATGTACAAACGGTCATTTGTAGAAACAGTCGTCAATGTACAAACGGTCATCTGTAGAAACTGTCGTCAATGTACAAACGGTCATCTGTAGAAACTATCGTCAATGTACAAACGGTCATCTGTAGAAACTATCGTCAATGTACAAACGGTCATTTGTAGAAACCGTCGTCAATGTACAAACGGTCATCTTTGTGAAACCATCGGCAGTGTACAGACGGTCATCTTTGTGAAACCATCGGTCATCTTTGTACGAACCGTCGTCAATGTACCAACAGTCATCTTTGTAGGAACCGTCGTCAATGTACATATGGTTTTCTTTGTTGAAACCATCGTCAATGTACAGACGGTCATCTTTGTGAAACCATCGCCAATGTACAAACGGTCATCTTTTTGAAACCATCGCCAATGTACAAACGGCCATCTTTGTAGGAACCGTCGTCAATGTACAAACGGTCATCTTTGTGAAACCATCGCCAATGTACAAACGGTCATCTTGGTAGGAACCGTCGTCAATGTACATATGGTCATCTTTCTTGAAACCATCGTCAATGTACAGACGGACATCTTTGTGAAACCATCGCAATGTACAAACGGTCATCTTTGTGAAACCATCGCCAATGTACAAACGGTCATTTGTAGAAACTATCGTCAATGTACAAACGGTCATTTGTAGAAACTGTCGTCAATGTACAAACGGTCATGTGTAGAAATTGTCGTCAATGTACAGACGGACATCTTTGTAGAAACTGTGATCAATGTACAAACGGTCATCTTTGTGAAACCATCGCCAATGTACAAACGGTCATCTTTGTGAAACCATCGCCAATGTACAAACGGTCATGTGTAGAAACTGTCGTCAATGTACAGACGGACATCTTTGTAGAAACTGTGATCAATGTACAGACGGTCATCTTTGTGAAACCATCGCCAATGTACAAACGGTCATCTTTTTGAAACCATCGCCAATGTACAAACGGCCATCTTTGTAGGAACCGTCGTCAATGTACAAACGGTCATCTTTGTGAAACCATCGTCAATGTACAAACGGTCATCTGTACAAACTATCGTCAATGTACAGACGGACATCTTTGTGAAACCATCGCCAATGTACAAACGGTCATGTGTAGAAACTGTCGTCCATGTACAGACGGACATCTTTGTAGAAACTGTGATCAATGAACAGACGGTCATCTTTGTTAAACCCTCGCCAATGTACAAACGGTCATCTTTTTGAAACCATCGCCAATGTACAAACGGTCATCTGTAGAAACTGTCGTCAATGTACAAACGGTCATGTGTAGAAACTGTCGTCAATGTACAAGCGGTCATCTGTAGAAACTGTCGTCAATGTACAAACGGTCATTTGTAGAAACTATTGTCAATGTACAAACGGTCATTTGTAGAAACTATCGTCAATGTACAAACGGTCATTTGTAGAAACTGTCGTCAATGTACAAACGGTCATCTGTAGAAACTATCGTCAATGTACAAACGGTCATTTGTAGAAACTGTCGTCAATGCACAAACGGTCATCTGTAGAAACTATCGTCAATGTACAAACGGGCATTTGTAGAAACTCGTCAATGGACAAACGGTCATCTGTAGAAACTATCGTCAGTGTACAAACGGTCATTTGTAGAAACTATCGTCAATGTACAAACGGTCATCTGTAGAAACTCTCGTCAATGTACAAACGGTCATTTGTAAAAACTGTCGTCAATGTACAAACGGTCATCTGTAGAAACTATCGTCAATGTACAAACGGTCATTTGTAGAAACTATCGTCAATGTACAAACGGTCATTTGTAGAAACTATCGTCAATGTCCAAACGGTCATTTGTAGAAACTGTCGTCAATGTACAAACGGCCATTTGTAGAAACTGTCGTCAATGTACAAACGGTCATTTGTAGAAACTATCGTCAATGTACAAACAGTCATTTGTAGAAACTCTCGTCAATGTACAAACGGTCATCTGTAGAATGTGTCGTCAGTGTACAAACGATCATTTGTAGAAACTGTCGTCAGTGTACAAACGGTCATTTGTAGAAACTGTCGTCAATGTACAAACGGTCATTTGTAAAAACTATCGTCAATGTACAAACGGTCATTTGTAGAAACTGTCGTCAATGTACAAACGGTCATCTGTAGAAACTGTCGTCAATGTACAAACGGCCATTTGCAGAAATTATCGTCAATGTACAAACGGTCATTTGTAGAAACTGACGTCAATGTACAATCGGGCAGCTGTAAAAACTGTCGTCAATGTACAAACGGTCATCTGTAGCAACTATCGTCAATGTACAAACGGTCATTTGTGTCGTCAATGTACAGACGGTCATCTGTAAAAACTGTCGTCAATGTACAAACGGTCATCTGTAGAAACTGTCGTCAATGTACAAACGGTCATCTGTAGAAAGTATCGGCAGTGTACAAACGGTCATTTGTAGAAACTGTCGTCAATGTACAAACGGTCATCTGTATAAACTGTCGCCGATCTACAAACAGTCATTTGTAGAAACTGTCGTCAATGTACAAATGGTCATCTGTAGAAACTGTCGTCAATGTGCAAACGGTCATCTGTAGAAACTGTCGTCAATGTACAAACGGTCATCTGTATAAAGTGTCGTCAATGTACAAACGGTCATCTGTAGAAACTGTCGCCAATGTACAAACGGTCATCTGCAGAAACTATCGTCAATGTACAAACGGTCCTTTGTAGAAACTGTCGTCAATGTACAAACGGTCATTTGTAGAAACTGTCGTCAATGTACAAACGGTCATCTTTATAAACTGTCGCCAATGTACAAACGGTCATCTGTAGAAACTGTCGTCAATGTACAAACGGTAATCTGTAGAAACTATCGTCAATGTACAAACGGTCATCTGTAGAAACTATCGTCAATGTACAAACGGTCATCTGTAGAAACTATCGTCAATGTACAAACGGTCATGTGTAGAAACTATCGTTAATGTAGCCTACATATGGTCATCTTTGTTGAAACCATCGTCAATGTACAGACGGTCATCTTTGTAGAAACTGTCGTCAATGTACAAACGGTCATCTGTATAAACTGTCGCCCATGTACAAACGGTCATCTGTAGAAATTGTCGTCAATGTACAGACGGACATCTTTGTGAAACCATCGCCAATGTACAAACGGTCATGTGTAGAAACTGTCGTCAATGTACAGACGGACATCTTTGTAGAAACTGTGATCAATGTACAGACGGTCATCTTTGTGAAACCATCGCCAATGTACAAACGGTCATCTTTTTGAAACCATCGCCAATGTACAAACGGTCATCTGTAGAAACTGTCATCTGTAGAAACGGTCATGTATAGAAACTGTCGTCAATGTACAAACGGTCATCTGTAGAAACTATCGTCAATGTACAAACGGTCATTTGTAGAAACTATCGTCAATGTACAAACGGTCATTTGTAGAAACTATCGGCAATGTACAAACGGTCATTTGTAGAAACTGTCGTCAATGTACAAACGGTCATCTGTAGAAACTATCGTCAATGTACAAACGGTCATTTGTAGAAACTGTCGTCAATGTACAAACGGTCATCTGTAGAAACTATCGTCAATGTACAAACGGTCATCTGTAGAAACTGTCGTCAATGTACAAACGGTCATCGGTAGAAACTATCGTCAGTGTACAAACGGTCATTTGTAGAAACTATCGTCAATGTACAAACGGTCATTTGTAGAAACTATCGTCAATGTACAAACGGTCATTTGTAGAAACTGTCGTCAATGTACAAACGGTCATGTGTAGAAATTGTCGTCAATGTACAGACGGACATCTTTGTAGAAACTGTGATCAATGTACAAACGGTCATCTTTGTGAAACCATCGCCAATGTACAAACGGTCATCTTTGTGAAACCATCGCCAATGTACAAACGGTCATGTGTAGAAACTGTCGTCAATGTACAGACGGACATCTTTGTAGAAACTGTGATCAATGTACAGACGGTCATCTTTGTGAAACCATCGGCAATGTACAAACGGTCATCTTTTTGAAACCATCGCCAATGTACAAACGGCCATCTTTGTAGGAACCGTCGTCAATGTACAAACGGTCATCTTTGTGAAACCATCGTCAATGTACAAACGGTCATCTGTACAAACTATCGTCAATGTACAGACGGACATCTTTGTGAAACCATCGCCAATGTACAAACGGTCATGTGTAGAAACTGTCGTCCATGTACAGACGGACATCTTTGTAGAAACTGTGATCAATGAACAGACGGTCATCTTTGTTAAACCCTCGCCAATGTACAAACGGTCATCTTTTTGAAACCATCGCCAATGTACAAACGGTCATCTGTAGAAACTGTCGTCAATGTACAAACGGTCATGTGTAGAAACTGTCGTCAATGTACAAACGGTCATCTGTAGAAACTATCGTCAATGTACAAACGGTCATTTGTAGAAACTATCGTCAATGTACAAACGGTCATTTGTAGAAACTATCGTCAATTTACAAACGGTCATTTGTAGAAACTGTCGTCAATGTACAAACGATCATCTGTAGAAACTATCGTCAATGTACAAACGGTCATTTGTAGAAACTGTCGTCAATGTACAAACGGTCATCTGTAGAAACTATCGCCAATGTACAAACGGGCATTTGTAGAAACTGTCGTCAATGTACAAACGGTCATCTGTAGAAACTATCGTCAGTGTACAAAAAGGTCATTTGTAGAAACTATCGTCAATGTACAAACGGTCATCTGTAGAAACTCTCGTCAATGTACAAACGGTCATTTGTAGAAACTATCGTCAGTGTACAAAAAGGTCATTTGTAGAAACTATCGTCAATGTACAAACGGTCATCTGTAGAAACTCTCGTCAATGTACAAACGGTCATTTGTAAAAACTGTCGTCAATGTACAAACGGTCATCTGTAGAAACTATCGTCAATGTACAAACGGTCATTTGTAGAAACTATCGTCAATGTACAAACGGTCATTTGTAGAAACTATCGTCAATGTCCAAACGGTCATTTGTAGAAACTGTCGTCAATGTACAAACGGCCATCTGTAGAAACTGTCGTCAATGTACAAACGGTCATTTGTAGAAACTATCGTCAATGTACAAACAGTCATTTGTAGAAACTCTCGTCAATGTACAAACGGTCATCTGTAGAATGTGTCGTCAGTGTACAAACGATCATTTGTAGAAACTGTCGTCAGTGTACAAACGGTCATTTGTAGAAACTGTCGTCAATGTACAAACGGTCATTTGTAAAAACTATCGTCAATGTACAAACGGTCATTTGTAGAAACTGTCGTCAATGTACAAACGGTCATCTGTAGAAACTGTCGTCAATGTACAAACGGCCATTTGCAGAAATTATCGTCAATGTACAAACGGTCATTTGTAGAAACTGACGTCAATGTACAATCGGGCAGCTGTAAAAACTGTCGTCAATGTACAAACGGTCATCTGTAGCAACTATCGTCAATGTACAAACGGTCATTTGTGTCGTCAATGTACAGACGGTCATCTGTAAAAACTGTCGTCAATGTACAAACGGTCATCTGTAGAAACTGTCGTCAATGTACAAACGGTCATCTGTAGAGAGTATCGGCAGTGTACAAACGGTCATTTGTAGAAACTGTCGTCAATGTACAAACGGTCATCTGTATAAACTGTCGCCGATCTACAAACAGTCATTTGTAGAAACTGTCGTCAATGTACAAATGGTCATCTGTAGAAACTGTCGTCAATGTGCAAACGGTCATCTGTAGAAACTGTCGTCAATGTACAAACGGTCATCTGTATAAAGTGTCGTCAATGTACAAACGGTCATCTGTAGAAACTGTCGCCAATGTACAAACGGTCATCTGCAGAAACTATCGTCAATGTACAAACGGTCCTTTGTAGAAACTGTCGTCAATGTACAAACGGTCATTTGTAGAAACTGTCGTCAATGTACAAACGGTCATCTTTATAAACTGTCGCCAATGTACAAACGGTCATCTGTAGAAACTGTCGTCAATGTACAAACGGTAATCTGTAGAAACTATCGTCAATGTACAAACGGTCATCTGTAGAAACTATCGTCAATGTACAAACGGTCATCTGTAGAAACTATCGTCAATGTACAAACGGTCATGTGTAGAAACTATCGTTAATGTAGTCTACATATGGTCATCTTTGTTGAAACCATCGTCAATGTACAGACGGTCATCTTTGTAGAAACTGTCGTCAATGTACAAACGGTCATCTGTATAAACTGTCGCTCATGTACAAACGGTCATCTGTAGAAATTGTCGTCAATGTACAGACGGACATCTTTGTGAAACCATCGCCAATGTACAAACGGTCATGTGTAGAAACTGTCGTCAATGTACAGACGGACATCTTTGTAGAAACTGCGATCAATGTACAGACGGTCATCTTTGTGAAACCATCGCCAATGTACAAACGGTCATCTTTTTGAAACCATCGCCAATGTACAAACGGTCATCTGTAGAAACTGTCATCTGTAGAAACGGTCATGTATAGAAACTGTCGTCAATGTACAAACGGTCATCTGTAGAAACTATCGTCAATGTACAAACGGTCATTTGTAGAAACTATCGTCAATGTACAAACGGTCATTTGTAGAAACTATCGGCAATGTACAAACGGTCATTTGTAGAAACTGTCGTCAATGTACAAACGGTCATCTGTAGAAACTATCGTCAATGTACAAACGGTCATTTGTAGAAACTGTCGTCAATGTACAAACGGTCATCTGTAGAAACTATCGTCAATGTACAAACGGTCATCTGTAGAAACTGTCGTCAATGTACAAACGGTCATCGGTAGAAACTATCGTCAGTGTACAAACGGTCATTTGTAGAAACTATCGTCAATGTACAAACGGTCATTTGTAGAAACTGTCGTCAATGTACAAACGGTCATCTGTAGAAACTATCGTCAATGTACAAACAGTCATTTGTAGAAACTCTCGTCAATGTACAAACGGTCATCTGTAGAATGTGTCGTCAGTGTACAAACGGTCATTTGTAGAAACTGTCGTCAGTGTACAAACGGTTATTTGTAGAAACTGTCGTCAATATACAATCGGGCAGCTGTAAAAACTGTCGTCAATGTACAAACGGTCATCTGTAGCAACTATCGTCAATGTACAAACGGTCATTTGTGTCGTCAATGTACAGACGGTCATCTGTAGAAACTGTCGTCAATGTACAAACGGTCATCTGTAGAAACTGTCGTCAATGTACAAACGGTCATCTGTAGAAAGTATAAACGGTCATTTGTAGAAACTGTCGTCAATGTACAAACGGTCATCTGTATAAACTGTCGCCGATCTACAAACGGTCATTTGTAGAAACTGTCGTCAATGTACAAACGGTCATCTGTAGAAACTGTCGTCAATGTGCAAACGGTCATCTGTAGAAACTGTCGTCAATGTTCAAACGGTCATCTGTATAAAGTGTCGTCAATGTACAAACGGTCATCTGTAGAAATTGTCGCCAATGTGCAAACGGTCATCTGCAGAAACTATCGTCAATGTACAAACGGTCCTTTGTAGAAACTGTCGTCAATGTACAAACGGTCATTTGTAGAAACTGTCGTCAATGTACAAACGGTCATCTTTATAAACTGTCGCCAATGTACAAACGGTCATCTGTAGAAACTGTCGTCAATGTACAAACGGTAATCTGTAGAAACTATCGTCAATGTACAAACGGTCATCTGTAGAAACTATCGTCAATGTACAAACGGTCATCTGTAGAAACTATCGTCAATGTACAAACGGTCATGTGTAGAAACTATCGTTAATGTAGCCTACATATGGTCATCTTTGTTGAAACCATCGTCAATGTACAGACGGTCATCTTTGTAGAAACTGTCGTCAATGTACAAACGGTCATCTGTATAAACTGTCGCCCATGTACAAACGGTCATCTGTAGAAATTGTCGTCAATGTACAGACGGACATCTTTGTGAAACCATCGCCAATGTACAAACGGTCATGTGTAGAAACTGTCGTCAATGTACAGACGGACATCTTTGTAGAAACTGTGATCAATGTACAGACGGTCATCTTTGTGAAACCATCGCCAATGTACAAACGGTCATCTTTTTGAAACCATCGCCAATGTACAAACGGTCATCTGTAGAAACTGTCGTCATCTGTAGAAACGGTCATGTGTAGAAACTGTCGTCAATGTACAAACGGTCATCTGTAGAAACTATCGTCAATGTACAAACGGTCATTTGTAGAAACTATCGTCAATGTACAAACGGTCATTTGTAGAAACTATCGGCAATGTACAAACGGTCATCTTGGTAGGAACCGTCGTCAATGTACATATGGTCATCTTTCTTGAAACCATCGTCAATGTACAGACGGGCATCTTTGTGAAGCCATCGCCAATGTACAAACGGTCATCTTTGTGAAACCATCGGTCATCTTTGTACGAACCGTCGTCAATGTACCAACAGTCATCTTTGTAGGAACCGTCGTCAATGTACATATGGTCTTCTTTGTTGAAACCATCGTCAATGTACAGACGGTCATCTTTGTGAAACCATCGCCAATGTACAAACGGTCATCTTTGTGAAGCCATCGCCAATGTACAAATGGTCATCTTGGTAGGAACCGTCGTCAATGTACATATGGTCATCTTTCTTGAAACCATCGTCAATGTACAGACGGACATCTTTGTAGAAATTGTGATCAATGTACAAACGCTCATCTTTGTGAAACCATCGCCAATGTACAAACGGTCATTTGTAAAAACTATCGTCAATGTACAAACGGTCATTTGTAGAAACTGTCGTCAATGTACAAACGGTCATCTGTAGAAACTGTCGTCAATGTACAAACGGCCATTTGTACAAATTATCGTCAATGTACAAACGGTCATTTGTAGAAACTGTCGTCAATATACAATCGGGCAGCTGTAAAAACTGTCGTCAATGTACAAACGGTCATCTGTAGCAACTATCGTCAATGTACAAACGGTCATTTGTGTCGTCAATGTACAGACGGTCATCTGTAGAAACTGTCGTCAATGTACAAACGGTCATCTGTAGAAACTGTCGTCAATGTACAAACGGTCATCTGTAGAAAGTATCGGCAGTGTACAAACGGTCATTTGTAGAAACTGTCGTCAATGTACAAACGGTCATCTGTATAAACTGTCGGCGATCTACAAACGGTCATTTGTAGAAACTGTCGTCAATGTACAAACGGTCATCTGTAGAAACTGTCGTCAATGTGCAAACGGTCATCTGTAGAAACTGTCGTCAATGTTCAAACGGTCATCTGTATAAAGTGTCGTCAATGTACAAACGGTCATCTGTAGAAATTGTCGCCAATGTGCAAACGGTCATCTGCAGAAACTATCGTCAATGTACAAACGGTCCTTTGTAGAAACTGTCGTCAATGTACAAACGGTCATTTGTAGAAACTGTCGTCAATGTACAAACGGTCATCTTTATAAACTGTCGCCAATGTACAAACGGTCATCTGTAGAAACTGTCGTCAATGTACAAACGGTAATCTGTAGAAACTATCGTCAATGTACAAACGGTCATCTGTAGAAACTATCGTCAATGTACAAACGGTCATCTGTAGAAACTATCGTCAATGTACAAACGGTCATGTGTAGAAACTATCGTTAATGTAGCCTACATATGGTCATCTTTGTTGAAACCATCGTCAATGTACAGACGGTCATCTTTGTAGAAAATGTCGTCAATGTACAAACGGTCATCTGTATAAACTGTCGCCCATGTACAAACGGTCATCTGTAGAAATTGTCGTCAATGTACAGACGGACATCTTTGTGAAACCATCGCCAATGTACAAACGGTCATGTGTAGAAACTGTCGTCAATGTACAGACGGACATCTTTGTAGAAACTGTGATCAATGTACAGACGGTCATCTTTGTGAAACCATCGCCAATGTACAAACGGTCATCTTTTTGAAACCATCGCCAATGTACAAACGGTCATCTGTAGAAACTGTCGTCATCTGTAGAAACGGTCATGTGTAGAAACTGTCGTCAATGTACAAACGGTCATCTGTAGAAACTATCGTCAACGTACAAACGGTCATTTGTAGAAACTATCGTCAATGTACAAACGGTCATTTGTAGAAACTATCGGCAATGTACAAACGGTCATCTTGGTAGGAACCGTCGTCAATGTACATATGGTCATCTTTCTTGAAACCATCGTCAATGTACAGACGGACATCTTTGTGAAGCCATCGCCAATGTACAAACGGTCATCTTTGTGAAACCATCGGTCATCTTTGTACGAACCGTCGTCAATGTACCAACAGTCATCTTTGTAGGAACCGTCGTCAATGTACATATGGTCTTCTTTGTTGAAACCATCGTCAATGTACAGACGGTCATCTTTGTGAAACCATCGCCAATGTACAAACGGTCATCTTTTTGAAACCATCGCCAATGTACAAACGGCCATCTTTGTAGGAACCGTCGTCAATGTACAAACGGTAATCTGTAGAAACTATCGTCAATGTACAAACGGTCATCTGTAGAAACTATCGTCAATGTACAAACGGTCATCTGTAGAAACTATCGTCAATGTACAAACGGTCATGTGTAGAAGCTATCGTTAATGTAGCCTACATATGGTCATCTTTGTTGAAACCATCGTCAATGTACAGACGGTCATCTTTGTAGAAACTGTCGTCAATGTACAAACGGTCATCTGTATAAACTGTCGCCCATGTACAAACGGTCATCTGTAGAAATTGTCGTCAATGTACAGACGGACATCTTTGTGAAACCATCGCCAATGTACAAATGGTCATCTTGGTAGGAACCGTCGTCAATGTACATATGGTCATCTTTCTTGAAACCATCGTCAATGTACAGACGGACATCTTTGTAGAAACTGTCGTCAATGTACAAACGGTCATCTGTAGAAACCATCGCCAATGTACAAACGGTCATTTGTAGAAACTATCGTCAATGTACAAACGGTCATTTGTAGAAACTGTCGTCAATGTACAAACGGTCATGTGTAGAAATTGTCGTCAATGTACAGACGGACATCTTTGTAGAAACTGTGATCAATGTACAAACGGTCATCTTTGTGAAACCATCGCCAATGTACAAACGGTCGTCTTTGCGAAACCATCGCTAATGTACAAACGGTCATGTGTAGAAACTGTCGTCAATGTACAGACGGACATCTTTGTAGAAACTGTGATCAATGTACAGACGGTCATCTTTGTGAAACCATCGCCAATGTACAAACGATCATCTTTCTGAAACCATCGCCAATGTACAAACGGCCATCTTTGTCGGAACCGTCGTCCATGTACAAACGGTCATCTTTGTGAAACCATCGTCAATGTACAAACGGTCATCTGTAGAAACTGTCGTCAATGTACAGACGGACATCTTTGTGAAATCATTGCCAATGTACAAACGGTCATGTGTAGAAACTGTCGTCAATGTACAGACGGACATCTTTGTAGAAACTGTGATCAATGTACAGACGGTCATCTTTGTGAAACCCTCGCCAATGTACAAACGGTCATCTTTTTGAAACCATCGCCAATGTACAAACGGTCATCTGTAGAAACTGTCGTCAATGTACAAACGGTCATTTGTAGAAACTATCGTCAATGTACAAACGGTCATTTGTAGAAACTATCGTCAATGTACAAACGGTCATGTGTAGAAACTATCGTTAATGTAGCCTACATATGGTCATCTTTGTTGAAACCATCGTCAATGTACAGACGGTCATCTTTGTAGAAACTGTCGTCAATGTACAAACGGTCATCTGTATAAACTGTCGCCCATGTACAAACGGTCATCTGTAGAAATTGTCGTCAATGTACAGACGGACATCTTTGTGAAACCATCGCCAATGTACAAACGGTCATCTTTTTGAAACCATCGCCAATGTACAAACGGTCATCTGTAGAAACTGTCGTCATCTGTAGAAACGGTCATGTGTAGAAACTGTCGTCAATGTACAAACGGTCATCTGTAGAAACTATCGTCAATGTACAAACGGTCATTTGTAGAAACTATCGTCAATGTACAAACGGTCATTTGTAGAAACTATCGGCAATGTACAAACGGTCATCTTGGTAGGAACCGTCGTCAATGTACATATGGTCATCTTTCTTGAAACCATCGTCAATGTACAGACGGACATCTTTGTGAAACCATCGCCAATGTACAAACGGTCATCTTTGTGAAACCATCGGTCATCTTTGTACGAACCGTCGTCAATGTACCAACAGTCATCTTTGTAGGAACCGTCGTCAATGTACATATGGTCTTCTTTGTTGAAACCATCGTCAATGTACAGACGGTCATCTTTGTGAAACCATCAACAATGTACAAACGGTCATCTTTTTGAAACCATCGCCAATGTACAAACGGCCATCTTTGTAGGAACCGTCGTCAATGTACAAACGGTCATCTTTGTGAAACCATCGCCAATGTACAAATGGTCATCTTGGTAGGAACCGTCGTCAATGTACATATGATCATCTTTCTTGAAACCATCGTCAATGTACAGACGGACATCTTTGTAGAAACTGTGATCAATGTACAAACGGTCATCTTTGTGAAACCATCGTCAATGTACAAACGGTCATTTGTAGAAACTATCGTCAATGTACAAACGGTCATTTGTAGAAACTGTCGTCAATGTACAAACGGTCATGTGTAGAAATTGTCGTCAATGTACAGACGGACATCTTTGTAGAAACTGTGATCAATGTACAAACGGTCATCTTTGTGAAACCATCGCCAATGTACAAACGGTCCTCTTTGTGAAACCATCGCCAATGTACAAACGGTCATGTGTAGAAACTGTCGTCAATGTACAGACGGACATCTTTGTAGAAACTGTGATCAATGTACAGACGGTCATCTTTGTGAAACCATCGCCAATGTACAAACGGTCATCTTTCTGAAACCATCGCCAATGTACAAACGGCCATCTTTGTCGGAACCGTCGTCCATGTACAAACGGTCATCTTTGTGAAACCATCGTCAATGTACAAACGGTCATCTGTAGAAACTGTCGTCAATGTACAGACGGACATCTTTGTGAAATCATCGCCAATGTACAAACGGTCATGTGTAGAAACTGTCGTCAATGTACAGACGGACATCTTTGTAGAAACTGTGATCAATGTACAGACGGTCATCTTTGTGAAACCCTCGCCAATGTACAAACGGTCATCTTTTTGAAACCATCGCCAATGTACAAACGGTCATCTGTAGAAACTGTCGTCAATGTACAAACGGTCATGTGTAGAAACTGTCGTCAATGTACAAACGGTCATCTGTAGAAACTATCGTCAATGTACAAACGGTCATTTGTAGAAACTATCGTCAATGTACAAACGGTCATTTGTAGAAACTATCGTCAATGTACAAACGGTCATTTGTAGAAACTGTCGTCAATGTACAAATGGTCATCTGTAGAAACTATCGTCAATGTACAAACGGTCATTTGTAGAAACTGTCGTCAATGTACAAACGGTCATCTGTAGAAACTATCGTCAATGTACAAACAGGCATTTGTAGAAACTGTCGTCAATGTACAAACGGTCATCTGTAGAAACTATCGTCAGTGTACAAACGGTCATTTGTAGAAACTATCGTCAAAGTACAAACGGTCATCTGTAGAAACTCTCGTCAATGTACAAACGGTCATTTGTAAAAACTGTCGTCAATGTACAAACGGTCATCTGTAGAAACTATCGTCAATGTACAAACGGTCATTTGTAGAAACTATCGTCAATGTACAAACGGTCATTTGTAGAAACTATCGTCAATGTACAAACGGTCATTTGTAGAAACTGTCGTCAATGTACAAACGGTCATCTGTAGAAACTGTCGTCAATGTACAAACGGTCATCTGCAGAAACTATCGTCAATGTACGAACGGTCATTTGTAGAAACTATCGTCAATGTACAAACGGTCATCTGTAGAAACTGTCGTCAATGTACAAACGGTCATCGGTAGAAACTGTCGTCAGTGTACAAACGGTCATTTGTAGAAACTATCGTCAATGTACAAACGGTCATTTGTAGAAACTGTCGTCAATGTACAAACGGTCATCTGTAGAAACCATCGTCAATGTACAAACGGTCATTTGTGTCGTCAATGTACAGACGGTCATCTGTAGAAACTGTCGTCAATGTACAAACGGTCATCTGTAGCAACTATCGTCAATGTACAAACGGTCATTTGTGTCGTCAATGTACAGACGGTCATCTGTAGAAACTGTCGTCAATGTACAAACGGTCATCTGTAGAAACTGTCGTCAATGTACAAACGGTCATCTGTAGAAAGTATCGGCAGTGTACAAACGGTCATTTGTAGAAACTGTCGTCAATGTACAAACGGTCATCTGTATAAACTGTCGCCGATCTACAAACGGTCATTTGTAGAAACTGTCCTCAATGTACAAACGGTCATCTGTAGAAACTGTCGTCAATGTGCAAACGGTCATCTGTAGAAACTGTCGTCAATGTACAAACGGTCATCTGTATAAAGTGTCGTCAATGTACAAACGGTCATCTGTAGAAATTGTCGCCAATGTGCAAACGGTCATCTGCAGAAACTATCGTCAATGTACAAACGGTCCTTTGTAGAAACTGTCGTCAATGTACAAACGGTCATTTGTAGAAACTGTCGTCAATGTACAAACGGTCATCTTTATAAACTGTCGCCAATGTACAAACGGTCATCTGTAGAAACTGTCGTCAATGTACAAACGGTAATCTGTAGAAACTATCGTCAATGTACAAACGGTCATCTGTAGAAACTATCGTCAATGTACAAACGGTCATCTGTAGAAACTATCGTCAATGTACAAACGGTCATGTGTAGAAACTATCGTTAATGTAGCCTACATATGGTCATCTTTGTTGAAACCATCGTCAATGTACAGACGGTCATCTTTGTAGAAACTGTCGTCAATGTACAGACGGTCATCTGTATA
The DNA here is from genome assembly GCA_036873755.1 of Hanleya hanleyi. Classification (NCBI taxonomy): domain Eukaryota; kingdom Metazoa; phylum Mollusca; class Polyplacophora; order Lepidopleurida; family Hanleyidae; genus Hanleya; species Hanleya hanleyi. The sequence continues at coordinate 55,526 of JAVTVY010020835.1, forward strand.
AACTGTCGCCCATGTACAAACGGTCATCTGTAGAAATTGTCGTCAATGTACAGACGGACATCTTTGTGAAACCATCGCCAATGTACAAACGGTCATGTGTAGAAACTGTCGTCAATGTACAGACGGACATCTTTGTAGAAACTGTGATCAATGTACAGACGGTCATCTTTGTGAAACCATCGCCAATGTACAAACGGTCATCTTTTTGAAATCATCGCCAATGTACAAACGGTCATCTGTAGAAACTGTCGTCCTCTGTAGAAACGGTCATGTGTAGAAACTGTCGTCAATGTACAAACGGTCATCTGTAGAAACTATCGTCAATGTACAAACGGTCATTTGTAGAAACTATCGTCAATGTACAAACGGTCATTTGTAGAAACTATCGGCAATGTACAAACGGCATTTGTAGAAACTGTCGTCAATGTACAAACGGTCATCTGTAGAAACTATCGTCAATGTACAAACGGTCATTTGTAGAAACTGTCGTCAATGTACAAACGGTCATCTGTAGAAACTATCGTCGATGTACAAACGGTCATCTGTAGAAACTATCGTCAATGTACAAACAGTCATTTGTAGAAACTCTCGTCAATGTACAAACGGTCATCTGTAGAATGTGTCGTCAGTGTACAAACGGTCATTTGTAGAAACTGTCGTCAGTGTACAAACGGTCATTTGTAGAAACTGTCGTCAATGTACGAACGGTCATTTGTAAAAACTATCGTCAATGTACAAACGGTCATTTGTAGAAACTGTCGTCAATGTACAAACGGTCATCTGTAGAAACTGTCGTCAATGTACAAACGGCCATTTGTAGAAATTATCGTCAATGTACAAATGGTCATTTGTAGAAACTGTCGTCAATGTACAATCGGGCAGCTGTAAAAACTGTCGTCAATGTACAAACGGTCATCTGTAGCAACTATCGTCAATGTACAAACGGTCATTTGTGTCGTCAATGTACAAACGGTCATCTGTAGAAACTGTCGTCAGTGTACAAACGGTCATCTGTAGAAACTGTCGTCAATGTACAAACGGTCATCTGTAGAAAGTATCGGCAGTGTACAAACGGTCATTTGTAGAAACTGTCGTCAATGTACAAACGGTCATCTGTATAAACTGCCGCCGATGTACAAACGGTCATTTGTAGAAACTGTCGTCAATGTACAAACGGTCATCTGTAGAAACTGTCGTCAATGTACAAACGGTCATCTGTAGAAACTGTCGTCAATGTACAAACGGTCATCTGTATAAAGTTTCGTCAATGTACAAACGGTCATCTGTAGAAACTGTCGCCAATGTACAAACGGTCATCTGGAGAAATTATCGTCAATGTACAAACGCTCCTTTGTAGAAACTGTCGTCAATGTACAAACGGTGATTTGTAGAAACTGTCGTCAATGTACAAACGGTCATCTTTATAAACTGTCGCCAGTGTACAAACGGTCATCTGTAGAAACTGTCGTCAATGTACAAACGGTAATCTGTAGAAACTATCGTCAATGTACAAACGGTCATCTGTAGAAACTATCGTCAATGTACAAACGTTCATGTGTAGAAGCTATCGTTAATGTAGCCTACATATGGTCATCTTTGTAGAAACTGTCGTCAATGTACAAACGGTCATTTGTAAAAACTATCGTCAATGTACAAACGGTCATTTGTAGAAACTGTCAATGTACAAACGGTCATCTGTAGAAACTGTCGTCAATGTACAAACGGCCATTTGTAGAAATTATCGTCAATGTACAAACGGTCATTTGTAGAAACTGTCGTCAATGTACAATCGGGCAGCTGTAAAAACTGTCGTCAATGTACAAACGGTCATCTGTAGCAACTATCGTCAATGTACAAACGGTCATTTGTGTCGTCAATGTACAAACGGTCATCTGTATAAACTGTCGTCAATGTACAAGCGGTCATCTGTAGAAACTGTCGTCAATGTACAAACGGTCATCTGTAGAAAGTATCGGCAGTGTACAAACGGTCATTTGTAGAAACTGTCGTCAATGTACAAACGGTCATCTGTATAAACTGTCGCCGATGTACAAACGGTCATTTGTAGAAACTGTCGTCAATGTACAAACGGTCATCTGTAGAAACTGTCGTCAATGTACAAACGGTCATCTGTAGAAACTGTCGTCAATGTACAAACGGTCATCTGTATAAAGTGTCGTCAATGTACAAACGGTCATCTGTAGAAACTGTCGCCAATGTACAAACGGTCATCTGGAGAAACTATCGTCAATGTACAAACGGTCCTTTGTAGAAACTGTCGTCAATGTACAAACGGTCATTTGTAGAAACTGTCGTCAATGTACAAACGGTCATCTTTATAAACTGTCGCCAGTGTACAAACGGTCATCTGTAGAAACTGTCGTCAATGTACAAACGGTAATCTGTAGAAACTATCGTCAATGTACAAACGGTCATCTGTAGAAACTATCGTCAATGTACAAACGGTCATCTGTAGAAACTATCGTCAATGTACAAACGGTCATGTGTAGAAACTATCGTTAATGTAGCCTACATATGGTCATCTTTGTTGAAACCATCGTCAATGTACAGACGGTCATCTTTGTAGAAACTGTCGTCAATGTACAAACGGTCATCTGTATAAACTGTCGCCCATGTACAAACGGTCATCTGTAGAAATTGTCGTCAATGTACAGACGGACATCTTTGTGAAACCATCGCCAATGTACAAACGGTCATGTGTAGAAACTGTCGTCAATGTACAAACGGTCATCTGTATAAACTGTCGTCAATGTACAAACGGTCATCTGTAGAAACTATCGTCAATGTAGCCTACATATGGTCACCTTTGTTGAAACCATCGTCAATGTACAGACGGTCGTCTTTGTAGAAACGGTCTTCAATGTACAAACGGCCATCTTTTAAGTAACGGACATCAATGCACAAACGGATGTCATTGTAGAAAGATATGATCTACCTCCAGGCAACTGTTGTCCTGGAACCCTCCTCGTGTGGATGATGTCTCTCATCGGTTTTGTAAAATAATGCTGGCCAACGTAGGTTGTTATTCGAATTAGCAAAACCAAATAAGATTGAAGTTGGAATAAATGTAACTGGGAGTTATTTATTTTGATGTCTGATTTCGCAGCAATCTATGTAACCAGTCTACTTGATCGCTACACGTAAAGGAATGTAATGTGTATCTGAAATCTGGCAAAAGGGCAGAGAAAAATAATGCTTTTAATCGGAGGCCGTATTGACTAAACTTTACATTTTTACCAGTGAAATGTAATCTATTTGAGTGGTTTACGCTTGTGGGTGCCAAATTGCAGGAAATAACACACATAAATTTGGTTTTAAAACTAGGACACATTTGAACTAATTTGTTTACAACTTGTAGAGAAGTGAAAGTATCAGGAGTGGGGTCTTCCTTGTTGATCTCATCATGCACTTCAGTGTGAGTGTCTATGATTATGGTCTCATGTTTTCCAAATACACAGACTTGTTGATTCGTCGTGGCTGCAAGTTTCCACTTCACCATCATGTAAAGTGAAGCCTATGTTGACAGTGTATTGTCCGGTCTGATACCATGTTAAGGAGGGTTTTGATGACAGCGAGTCATCAGTTTAGTTGATTGGTATTACACAGTTGGAATTGTGTTTCTCTGATTCCACGCAATCAGCAGGAACCATCTGATCGGATCTGGCAGCAATCATTCCACTAGGGAATTAGCGGGTCACTCAAACTTTTTCCTGAACCATCCATATCCGCCTGGCGGTTATACCGTGGGTGGTGATTGAGTTTATAGGATTTCTTCGTGGAATACAATTCTGTATGACACCATGTCTTGTCTTCGCGGAATTAAAGAATCGTTAACAATCGAATGAATAGAACTCATAAATAAATGTCTATACATTTGTGCGGATCATCATTATTCCGCTTTTGGGTGCTCCAGTGGTATAATTCAATCCTGTTGTATAGTCGTTGGTGTTACTAACTGTGCGTAAAATAACCATTGAGCACGCCTATGAAAACATTATTCCTATTCTATTGCACAACTCAAATTGATTATAAACAAAGGTTATAATGAAAGGCTGAAATAATATGATAAACTTTGACAGTGGACGAGTCGATGTGGTCTCTTAAATGGGGAGTGATTATGTCAGCTGAGTCAGCTGTTGAGAAATTACGTGGATATATGCCTATTTGTGTTGCTTTGTTAATCAATTTCACGATGGAAACAACAGTTAAACTTGAGACAGAAATTTCATCTTGTAATTTATTTGTTTGTTTTATTCGATTGTTACTTGTATGAAAGCAGCCGTCCCTTTCCTCACCCGCCGTGTGAAATAGAGTCTCCTAATGAACACCTGCACTTGACACATGTACATTTCACATAACCGTGCTGAAAACGTGTAATAAATGCACGGTTAGCTTGATGTTATTGACACAAATGTTATAGAATTAAGAAATAATGTTTTCATAGGCGTGCTCAATGGTTATTTTACGCACGGTTAGTGTGGGAGAGTATATATTTTAGGGCAAGGGCGAAGCCCGCGGTCTAAAATTTATAAACTTTCGCACAATAACCGTGCGTAAAATAACCATTGAGCACGCCTATGAAAACATTATTTTTACTCTATTGCACTACCCAAATTGATTATCAACAAAGATTATAATGATTGATAACATATTTTAAACTTTGACAACCTTTCTCCTCTTTCTTGGAAATCTCGTTCACTGATGCTCCCGTCTCGGTTGGCATCGTGCCAATGTCAGTGGATGAGTTTATGTGGTCTCTCAGATGGGGAGTGATACTGTCAGCTGCGTCAGCTGTGTGGAAATTACGTGGATATATGTCTATTTGTGTCGCTTTGTTAATCAATTTCACGATGGAAACATCAGTTAAACTTGGGGAAAGAAATTTCATCTTGTATTTTATTAGTTTGTTTTATTCGATTGTTACTTTATGAAAGCAGACGTCCATTTCCTCACCCGACATGTGAAATGGAATCTCCCAATGAAAACCTGCACTTGACGCGTGTTAATTTCACATAACCGTGCTAAAACGTGTAATAAATGCACGGTTAGCTCGATGTATTGACACAAGTTTTATAAAATTCTCAGTTTTGTACATAAAGCTGTATTTCGTACAGTCAAAATAGCAAAGTTTTATATCTTTAACACTCAATCAAATGTGACGTTTAACAGTATCGACTGACGTTTGAAATTGGGCTTTCGTCTGTTTTTTGGCTTTTTCGTATACATTATATCACTTTTAATGTGTCCAAAATATGGCACCTTGAACTAAAACGAATCTACTGTTTTCCAAGTCACCATATCTGCCATGATATGACTCTCAGATATGTCGGAGCCATATATACACGCCAACTCTCGGGTATGTCGAAGCCATAAATACACACCAACTCTCGGGTATGTCGGAGCCATATATACACACCAACTCTCGGGTATGTCGGGGCTATATACACACGCCAACTCTCGGGTATGTCGGAGCTATATATACACGCCAACTCTCGGGTATGTCAGAGCCATATATACACGCCAACTCTCGGGTATGTCGGAGCCATATATACACGCCAACTCTCGGGTATGTCGGAGCCATATATATACGCGCCAACTCTCGGGTATGTCAGAGCCATATATACACACCGACTGTCGGGTATGTCGGAGCCATATATACACACCAACTCTCGGGTATGACGGAACAATGTATACACACCAACTCTCGGGTATGTCGGAGCCATATATACACACCAACTCTCGGGTATGTCGGAGATATATATACACGCCAACTCTCGGGTATGTCGGAGCTATATATACACGCCAACTCTCGGGTATGTCGGAGCCATATATACAAGCCAACTCTCGGGTATGTCGGAGCCATATATACACGCCAACTCTCGGGTATGTCGGGGCTATATATACACGCCAACTCTCGGGTATGTCGGAGCTATATATACACGCCAACTCTCGGGTATGTCGGAGCCATATATACACGCCAACTCTCGGGTATGTCGGAGCCATATATACACGCCAACTCTCGGGTATGTCGGAGCCATATATATACGCGCCAACTCTCGGGTATGTCAGAGCCATATATACACACCGACTGTCGGGTATGTCGGAGCCATATATACACACCAACTCTCGGGTATGACGGAACAATGTATACACACCAACTCTCGGGTATGTCGGAGCCATATATACACACCAACTCTCGGGTATGTCGGAGATATATATACACGCCAACTCTCGGGTATGTCGGAGCTATATATACACGCCAACTCTCGGGTATGTCGGAGCCATATATACAAGCCAACTCTCGGGTATGTCGGAGCCATATATACACGCCAACTCTCGGATATGTCGGAGCCATCTATATACACGCCGACTCTCGGGTATGTCGGAGCCATATATACACGCCAACTCTCGGGTATGTCGGAGCCATATATACACGCCAACTCTCGGGTATGTCGGAGCCATATATACACGCCAACTCTCGGGTAGTACCTATCTCTCGACCGGGACTACAAGTGTGTGAACTACTTCTTGTATTAGATAACTTGTTTTCATGGTAATATACTCATAATCATAGAGAGGAGAGAATTAAAGTTTAACGTCGCGTATTGATATATCGACAATTAATATGCATGCACCGTCACTCCTACGTTATAATGGTAATTGTAACTGCAGCTTCGGAAAAAGTGAACAGCGAAACGCCAGATACAGACATATGAAATGATACGCCGACTACTCACGTCCTTCATGGGAAAGGTCTATAAAAAATATCGCGATCCATCAGAAGTGCCCCTGTATGACCTCTTCATAATTCAATTTTGACTGGCTATTCAAAAGGAACGTACATTTACCCTTTGAAAAGAAATAAACCCACCGGTTGCCATGTTTGGATTTCAAAGGAAAACCTCTTTGCACGATGTTGTTCAGCTCCTATCTTTATTGGTTGTCTATGACATAATGTGCCTCAACCTCCGAACAGCGCATGTCAGCTGAACGACCGTGGTCTGGCTACATTCCCTGCCCGCAATTGAAATATCGTTAACACGCTCTCAGCGTTAAGATTACTTCGCCAATACAAATCTTCTTCTATCGCTGTAATAACCCCATTAATGCATTAAGAAAATATCTCCGAAAATCTGTTTATTAATAACCTACACTGATTTCACTGCTAACGAGTTTATGTTATTGATTTTTGTTTGTGTTTCGCAGGAATATAGTCCTTGCGTATGGACTGCCGTAGTGATTGATGCAATGGATGTATTACCGACGGTGGAGGGGTGACAGCTTGTCAGGCGATGACTTGTCGACTCCACAGCATTGTCGCTGAACACAAAACAAAGCCCCGTTTTCTAATTAATTGTTCTGGATATGCTAAAGGTGCGTGTTGTTATGACACTCTTTCTGTCATCAGGTTAATTAGCGAATGTACCTGCTGTTTATCACTCACTAGCCTCTCCCCCTACATCGCTGTACTGTTTGGAAGGTCCCCTTTTCAAATCGAGATTTGACCAATCGAAACATCAGTTCGCCAGTAGACTGTTTCATCTACCTACACGACTGCGGTCAGGGGTGTATTACCCCTGTTATGAGGATGAATGTGCCTTGCTGGTTGAATAATTCACGCCATTCAGCAGGTCAAGGTAACTGAGTGAACGTTACTGTAGTACCAGTATTTAACTGGTAATGGGAAAATGGTGAAACTACCTTTGCTCTGAAACTGCCACCGGCATTGGATATCAAAGCAACAAATCTCACAATACGAACGCTAATTCGAAACCGCAGGAAGGACGAAATATACGGATATAGGTAACGACACGAGAAGTCAATCGAATCACCAAACAGGCATCAAAATGTCTTGGACTGAAGAAGTTTAATTTATTCACAAGTGTATTATTGCATTCAGAGCTAGACTCGGGGAAAAGACAAGACTGGGGAATGGTGTGATGGACTAACACTGGCAAAGTCCGGTCAAACTTAAATGCGTATGGCCGATATCCAGGTGAAACAGTATAATTGTTAGCATGCGTCAGTTCGTGCTCTTCAAATAATGAATTGAATGGATCTTGTTTTTTTCTTCGGGGACTTTTTTTCAATAAATATATGTTCCTAATCAAACCATATTTGATTGGTTTCCCTGTCATCGAAATGACATTCATAAACTAATACATCTGACATTTCGGTAACTATATCTCCGACTACTCAACCCACTCAGTGACTCCATGGCCTCAATCTAATCGTCTGTCTTTGAGAAAACTGTCTGCCCTCCAAGCAGATTTCTTTACTATGATTATTATTACGAGAGGCAGAATATATGGGAGCCCGTTGCTCTCTCAATTCCACCAGGCGAACATCTTACTTATTCGAGATTTTGGCAGCGAAGGCGAGATTTTCTCGCGAGTCTTGCGCTTACTACCTAATTTCGACCAAATCCTGAGCTGATCTCGCCTGTTCAACTTAATTTCAGCGGTTCCACTGAATCTCGCGAATCTGGATCTGGTCACCCCAGAATCTCATGAGGCTGACTCAATCTCCATCACATTTTGCACGAATCTAGTAGTGTAAAATTGTTCGGCCCCACATACGAAATGTGAAGTTATCAGGGAGTAGTGACGTTATCACCGGACGAAAACTAGACAAGAATGAGACAAAGCCGCATCTCCCGTGACCCCATTTCTTGGTTTTTACTATCGTCTCACATCTCGTTGTTAGATATAAAGCCCTCTATGAAACCCGATAAGACATTGCTCGGGTAATACATACTAACTGCAATCTACTTATTACTTCAGGCGACCTATTTGCGGGGATATCTGTAGACCCTTGTGGGTAAACGGTGGGAAACACATAATAATAGCGACGTCATCAAAACTGAATGAGATATGCATTTTAAAACCTTATATTAGAACCATGTCGAGAGTAATGGTAGCATTCTTGGAGAAAACCGTCGACCACATCACATCGTCAGCTCTTACCTACAACTTACTGGGGAGAGAAGACAACGTTTGTGACGTTGATAAGTAGATTAAACTATATATGGACCAGGCAAAAGAGTTATTGAGACAAGAAGCTGGATAAGAATGGATAATCGATCCCTATCATTAGGCGGAAGTAACCTGGAGCTTGGCAATCTCCGGAACTTTAATCCTGGAAAGAAACGTGCTTGGAACCTGGATAGAGAGGTTCGAGTTATGGTGTGCGGTGCATGCACCGAAAGTCAGGTAAATTCATATATTTCTATCTCTGATAGGGGCCCAACCCTTCGCCGTATTTAGAGGATTAGATGGTGTCACAAAATCTGATTGTTACCTGCCCAAACGAGCGTTTCAGAAGGCCTGCACTTCACAGGCTTTTGTGGAATCCTTTAGGGCATAAATAACCTCTCGGTCAAGATTACCCATTGAACATTTGGCCGTATTCGTAGGGAAATTAAAATGGTTAGTCAGTCGTGTATACACCAAGTATAATCCTGAGGTACTACAGGGTGTTGTACAGACCCATTTCCTCAATGGGCTGGGAGTAGTGTTTCTTGAACATTTCCAAGAGTACACTTCCTGAGTTTGCAGCTGTATACATATTGTTTAGCTAACATCAAAAAGGATATTCAAGTCTCATTCATTCTTTTTATATCCGAAAATAATGGTTTTGGAGTGATGTTCCCTCTCATGCCCACCATCTGTTTGAGCCAGTTCTCGAGCTCTGGCCATATTTTTGTTTTGTATCAGAACAATATACAAAGAAATGTTCGATAGTCTTACGTTCCTTCTCACAAATGTTACAAATATCGCTATCGACGACGGAGATTTTATGTAGAAAGAAAAATTGTAGGAAATATTCTCTGTATGATCTTATATTGTAAATCTACACTTCAATAATTTCTAGTCTTTCATCTCCGAGCAGTGATTTCCATTTGGCGATTGCCTTACTTTCTTAAGTAATTCTGTATATAAAACATCATAGAAGTTCCTACGCCCCTTCACTTGCCCTGCCAGGATTTTGATATGTTTGGGAAACGGAGGCATATATAGTAGGTTACTTGACTGTACGGAATGCGTTGTATTCTTCCATTCGTTTGGAATGTTTTTTAGAAGTTGTTCATAATGTAACAAAAAATCCCTTTATACCATATTTCTTATTCAGCTCTCCAAACGTAATAAAGTTACCTTCCATATCTATTATATTTTTTTAAATATCTGACCCCTTCATCGTGCCACTCTCTAATATAAAAACTGCTTCTTTTAAATTTGGGATTAAACCACAAATTTTCACTATGTATTTCTTCTATGTCCTTGATTTTTAATTTCTTTTTGAGGCAGTACCATGCAGTGCATCTGCCAAAGATGTATTGGTTATTGTTTTTTCCTTTATTATTTTTTGTACATACGCTGCCCCCAACGTTGGTAACTTTTCAAATACTTCTTTGTCCATCCGCTTTTGCCAATTGTGTCTGCCAAATATGAGGAGCCTGATCCATTTGCAAAAGTTAAAAGATTCCTGTCACTGGCTTCTTATCGCAGGAAATTATTTAATGTCTTTGCCAAGGTCGCGGAACCTTTGAAATTACAACACATATAAGGGAAGTGGGAAGAAGGACGTCGAGTTTACGTTCATTTCTAGAGGTTGAAAGTTTTTTTAAATTTCAGGATTTTTTTTATCAGGTTAGGAGAATATGATCCATGATAAAAAATAGGGGGTCACCATACTCGTTAAAAAAATATGACAGCCAAATGCATGTATACCACTTAAAAGCCATAACCCTGAATACATAGAGAAATTAGATTTTTTTCTTCTTTGATGCTCAATAAATCAAACTTCCCAAGGTCAATTTTTCCCCATTTTGTTATATAATACTATACACATATAGTGCTTGTTAAATATGTAATAAAAACAGGGGGACACCATACTCTCTTAGAAAATATTAGCGGTATAACAGATAAACTGAGCTTTTTCAGTCCTATTTCCAGGGGGTGGAGGTGGGGAATCGAGGTGGGTGTGGAGAATATTATTGAAATTCCATTTATTAGCCATTCAAAAGTTTTCTTTCTGTTAAAAGTGAATAAGAGTGAATTTGGGGGTATTCCGGAGGAATATTTCTCAACCTATGGAGCACTTTGTACACTCCAACCGTTGAATTTAAAATGCCAATTTTTTGGTCCATCCCATCACACTATCGAACCACCAGTAAAACCCATAAATGGTTGTGTTGTGTCTTTTGTTGATTTCTATTCCATTTTGAGATGTCTGGGTACTTTTGTTAGGAAATTCAGCTTGTTTTGAAAAATTCGACAAATGACCATGTTGTAGCCCCATAAGAGCACGGAAATGAACGTCCTCTACTCCCTTAAGCGTTCTGGTGAATGTGAACAGGCTATTGAGAGCATTCTCAGGCTGACTTAAAAGGACGTTGAGTTTAAAGTGAACGTAAAGGCTGCGATAACACACGCACTGCGTGGAAGAACTATATTAAAAGTATCATTTGGCAGCAACAAATATTTTTTGTGATTTTTTCCCTTCCAAACAAAAAATTCCAAACACGGGAATTATTGACTGATGCAACGAGCGACTGGAGTCGGCCATATCAGTTTATTCATTAGCCTTGCGCCTATGAAAACGCTTGTACGGAGCATGTGATATTTTCCTGTGACGTAGTATCACTTTGTTTTGGCATCGCTGTAGCACGAATTGTAATTGCGGTGGTGGAGAGCTCGGCTGTTTCAAGCGTGTTTTGATTGTGTTGCGTGTCTCCAGCAAGTGTTTACTGACCTGAAACGTTCGATGAACTACTCACTACTTTTGTCGACATCGGAGCGTTTTGGTTCAAACTGGTAACCCTGTAAACCTTCATTTGTCTCTTCGTCAGAACTTGAAGTCAGGCTAGCCTCCTCGTGCGTCGCTATGTTTATATGCTTTCTGCGCTTTCTAACTCCACGAATTAAAGAGCTCCGAGGTGATACGACGTCACTGCTCTGAGTGAGATAGCCAGCATGGCGGCAGCCGGGGAACAATAATACAACGGAGATAATTTCGTTCGTACTCGGTGCAAAAAAATCCCCAAAAATATTTGTTGCTGCTATTTCAGTATTTCAATGTAGCTCTTTCCCACAGAGTGCATGTTGCCTCAGCCTTTACGTTCACTTTAAGCACTCTGGTGAATGTGAACAGGCTTCTAGGAGCCATCAAGATGTCTTGATGTCGGGGCCCATTTTGAGTTACCCCACTTTGACAAGTCTTTCATACTACATAATGATGCCTCCAATACTTTGATCGGAGCAGCTCTCCGGTCGGAGCAGTCCTGTCCCAGTGGGAACAGGCGAGTAAGGGACTTGTGGCATATGCTAGTGCTACACTTAGTCGAACTGGAGTGCTTATGATAAAGAATTCTGGGGAGGGGTTGATCGGTTCGGATCGGTGGGTCAGTGCTCGAGGTAGTGACTGGGCATAAACCAGTCACTATAATGTCTGATTCTTGAAGCCAGGAACTCTTCAAGCCAGGAACTGATAGGCGAGAAAGATGGTCAGTCGAACTGAGCGTTTATAACTTCCTTTTAAAAATTAGGGGCGGTGTAAGCATTGAGAATGATTGGCGGACTCCGGAGCAGCCAGTGGTCCCTGTACGGTGATTCGTGTGGCAGCATGTAGCAGCTCTCCGGTCAGAGCAGTCCAGTTCGAGAGGGAACAAGGGCACGAGGGACTTAGGGGAGGTGTGAGCATTGAGAATGATTGGCGGACTCCGGAGCAGCCAATGGTCCCTGTACGGTGATTCGTGTGACAGCATGTAACAGCTCTCCGGTCGTCGTCAGTAGAGACACTGATCAGGTCATAGGCGATGGTGACGGAATCATCTCGGACCGGCCGAGGGATGCGGAGTTGTCATTCATCCTGAGAAGCAAAAATGAATGATCAGAGAGGTCACCATTGCCGGTCAAATCTGATGGGAGATTCAAAAGCCTCTGGACCCAGTGGAGTAGATTCCATATTCGTGACAGTGTGACGGTGCACTTGTGGGAAGAGTAGGAGTCTGGACGGAACTGGTGGGAAATTGTGATTTTAGAGGCCTGTGTTCAGGATGTTCTCGAAGCGTTGCACCATTCAGCTATTTAGGGGAATCTGGGCATCCCCTTAGGGCGTTTACTCCATCAGACGTCCACGATGCTCATCCATTAACATCAGATGAGTTGCTTGAGCTGATCTGTCATCACAGCTCCCGAGCTAGCGTACTTCATAGACGCCACATGAACAGCTGCAATAAAAGCGCGGCTGAGATACAAAGGCTACTTCCGAGAATCCACCGTATTCTCGGGTCGGAATGTTAGGTGCCGAGGGATGCCTTCCTGTAGAGTCATATGGTTGCTTTTTAGTCGCCAGACGTCGTCAATTTTTGTCACCTCTTGTATATCGCTCCAATTCAATTACGTTTGCAACAGATTTCACTGGGTTGGATGAAGATTAGAGGTTCTTGACTGATGTAAAAGATGTCTGTGCATCCAATAAACTACCTTCTATATTAAAGCACCTCTGGTCACCAAACCCAAGGAAAGATGGGCGACGGTTATATTCAGACCATTGTCGGTTAGTGAGCGTGGTAACCGATTTATATTGGTGATAATTGACTATTTCAACAAGTGGCCAGAGTCTTGCGTTCTGCCAAACCATAAGGCAGGGACTGAAGCGGAGGGTGTTAATGAATGAGGCCATTTCTAGGTTGGGGTTCCTGGCATTATCCACACTGACCAAAGCAAAGATCCAGGTGTGTTGCAGAATCCAATGGGCTGGTAGAGCGGCTGAACCGTACGCTGGAGTGTATGCTGCGTTCTACTGTTTTCGCTGAACTATCGTTCCAGCTATTAGTGGTCAATAAACTACCGTCCCCATTCCCTAATCTGTGCTTTTGAAGCCAGATTACCAGTGGATGTTAATTGTGGGTGTATCCAGGGAAAACTCCGTTCTGTGGCAACCAGTATGCGGGGAACTGTTTTCAGAATTGGAACATACATTTCGGTTGACACGGTTTGGAGAGGGCTAACAGTAGATAGAAGGGTTATTATGATTATGGTGCGAAAGGCCCAACCTACCAGGTTTGGGACAAAGTGTCGTGTGCAGTCCTTCGGTAAAGAAAGGCAGGCCCGGAAGTTATCTACTCTATAGAGTGTCCCATTATATGTGTAGTTTTTAGACCGCGACAAGATGGAGGAAGGAAGAAGATAGCAGTGCACTACAATCGTCTCCAGGCGTTTGACAGTGGTCCTGACAGATTTAGTGACCATCTTGAGGCTGACCGACTTGATATTAGTGAGACATCCATCCCGTTATCAACTGTGACCTTGCCCGTTCCACCTGGGCGCTAGTTGCTTAATGGGGGTGGGGGAGCAAATCGAAAACAGGGGAGTCATTCTTCATGGAGTCTATAGCTTTCGGGTTCATGATCACCCCATGTGATCAGACTAATGAGTCCGATACCACACGGCTAGATGGCTGTCTGACCGTTGAACCAGCTTTTGAGCCTTCGGGCAATATAGTAGAACTGAAGTAGTTCCTAATATTCACAAAATTGAGTCATGGGTATAGCGTTTTGTTATGTGTAATTCATTACTTTTCATTACTTCAGTGATAATAGGATGAAATGTACATAGTACTGTAGTAATTTAATTAATTTTATTTTGGTGTTTCAAAGAAAATTGTAACGGTTGAGGAAAAACATAATATATTGCTGAGGTTCTAAGTTGAGAAAAGTTTCGTCATACGATTCATGTACCCAATGCCATATATTGCTGAGATAATATTCATTTAAGGGGAAGCTGGTCTGAGATAGTTGCTGTTGTAACAATTGTTTTCAGTTAAAGAAATGTTGACCATATGGACTTCCTATTCCTCATGCACACATGGCATGTGAATGAGTATGACAAACATGACGTTCTAGGTAGCTCTTAAATGTTATCGATTTGACTTGACCAAAATTAGGATCCTTTGTATAAAAAATTGACAAAGTTCACAAACTTTTTTTAGCATCTTCTTTATTAAAATATTCACCAATTTGCAACAACAACAACAACAACAACGACAACAACAGTTTCACACTAGCCGATATACTTAAATGAATAAAACATTTTCTCCAATTTTTTTTCTGGTTAACTGTTTCACGTGGTATGGGACATATATGGGATAATTATGTAAATCGTCCAGTCAGTCAATGTGTGCACAATCCGGCCTTCAAAAGCAGCAATTGGACTACAGATTTATAAACACTAAAATGTTTTGTTTTGTTGATAAAGGTCCCTCAATTCATTGTTCGATTGGGTCTATATTACGGGACGACTTGATTGGGTCTATATTACGGGACTATACTTGAAGTATATTCAACTTCTTGTTTGGGACAACTTGACAATAATTAAACCGTATGTATTATTTTCTGATAAAATGCAATTTTAGATCCCTTAAAGTCACTGACATGTTCGTAAATTTCAATTTATGGGAGTGGCAGAAGTGTCACTCTCCAGTCGAGGTAAACTTGTACCGAATGACTTAGCAAAGCGCTTGTATTCTGTACAGGATGATGGAGCGAACGATGTTTGACGACTTACAACAACAACAACATGAATATAGAAAATACACATCGTGACTCTTCCGTGTCCAGCAGTATTCGTGGATATTATTATTAGATACGTAGCATGAGCTGAGTTGAAAATTTAGACTCTCATTCTGTCAAAGTTCATGAGTTCGTTCGAGCAGCTTCTGTTCATCGTGAAAATGATAGCAAATAACGCCAGCTACGATTGGACAAGACAGAGGGCGTCCCTAGTAGGAATTCCCCTGCCTCTGATGAGTATCGACACTGACATTGATCGCTTGATTATGCGCTAAGCACCCTGGGAGATTGGGGACGACATTATCGCAAACAATCTGCGTAAACAGGATGTATTCTGATAAAAAAAAACGCACTTTCTTTCCAACACCATCAAATTATAGAGATTTTCCAGCTCAATATCTCCTCCACATTTTGCACTGTGACCATAAGTCCCAATTCTGCTTTGTTTCTTTGCAATCTTGACGACAAAGTAACTTAGGCCGGAATTTGGCCCCTATACAGTCAAGCCAATCCAATAAGGCTGCCGCTTTACGAAGATTAATTTATATCCACCTTATTCACCAAGAAGCATAAATGCTATATTACTCCTGGAGGATAAATAATACATTGACAGCAATTGCATTGTTTTATATTGGTACAATATTTTCAGATCTATTCCATATGTTTAATAGTCCTGATATATCTCTCTGTTGACCCTATCTTGAGGGGTTTTTTCTTCAGAATCAGTGTTCTCAGCATCATCGTTTCCCTTATCGTCATAGATATTGTTATTATCTCCATCGTTCAACATATAAAATAGAATTTCCGAACCTTAATTGCCTGCTTGAGTGCATCATCATAGACTACATCATATAGCGCTTGTAGATGTTTCGTCGTTTTTAAAATTTCGTTATGGCTATAATTATTTTATAGAGTACGCCAATACAATACTTCAACTCTGCGATGTAATCATCCTTAGCTATTTCACCCGTTTGATCTTCAGCATAGCCTTGGATTCAAATACTGTCTTTTTCTCAATATCTCCACTATATGCTTTTGTAATTGGTTTGGCATTTAGACATTACATTTAATACGCTTCTTCGTATCAGTAGGTTGGAATATATCTCCTTAGAATATATTCTCTTCATATTCACTCTCACATCATCTGAATAATTTATATTCCTGATCTGACCCCGACCATGTTATAACTCGTCTCTCCTTTTGGAGTATATAACCCCTTTCCTATATATATATATATGCACCGCATGACGTACACCCATCGGTTCTTGACTTGATGGAGGAGAATCCTGTGTTGAACTTCAACTGAATATCATGTGTGGGGCAGGAACTGGTAGCCTTTGTTCTTTTGTTGATGAAATTATCGAATTATGCACTGGCATTGAAGAGGGTAGTAGTTGTTGGGGTTGTCCATGTGTAAGTCCATCATCGTTTAGTTCTAAATCTGTAATAAGTCTGTCATTCTCTGCTCCATGTGTTTCAGGAATAGATACCTATACGAACGAGGTGTAGCTTCGCCAAATGCACGTACAAAAGGGACATATCTCGAGGAAAAAATCCTTCTAACGAATAGTAGAATGTGCTGTCTATGAATAGTATTATTGAATAGTATTGTGCTGTTAAAGGTGACATCTCGAGATGCTTTGTCTTGAGAATGGAGATTCTGGATAAAATAATTGACAGATTCCTGTGATGTAAATATATCGACGATATTTACCTCAAGCTTTACCTTTCCCAGATCGCTAAGAACGATAACATTGGATTGGGTGGGTCGAAGTAATATGTTTCGTCGATGTGATGAGGTATGCTAGAGATAAAGTTCACATTTGTCAGACTTATAGGCTGACTACCATTTACTGTAACACCATACGTGTTAGTGAAGGGTCAGTATATCTTAGCATGCTTCAACGTTTTCATGGCCCATAAAGTCTTCCCAAAACCAGTCGGGCCACTGACTATCTTGGGAAAAGGATGTTTTACTAGTCTCAGTTGCACCGTGGTTGGTTGCATATGATGAGGCTCTTGCTTATGTAAATATTTTCTGACAGACCAAGCAGGGGAATGCGTTCGACATGTTGACCTTTACTGCTAAGATTCAGACTTATTCAAAAATCATTTGACTATACTATTCCTACTCAATCGTCCCTCCCTCCCACCATTCTTCCAGTCAATCCGCCCTCCCTGCCTTCCTACCTACACGCATCCAATCAATCCTCCTTTCTTTCCTCCATTCATCCAATCATTCCTTTCTCCTGTCATTCATCCAATCATTCTTCCAACCCTCTCTTCATGCAATCAATCAATCCTCCCACCCTCCATCCATCCGATCACACCTCCCAATGGAAGAAGCGTATTTCCGCTTTCATTTAACGGTTGTTAGAGGTGCTTGAACGCCGGCTTTCTGACATTATCTATTAAGTTCTTCTTAACCCGTTCTACAACTTGTTGAGTTAGGGATTATGGATGTAATTGTCGCCATTTTAATGCGTTATACATGTGGAATATAACTTTAATTTCTTGTAATGATGTCCTGTCTTTTGTTATTTTTCTCACTGTAATAAGCTTATTGTCTCACAAAATATTTAGCCTGATCTACATAAAATTTGATCCTCAGCGGTAACATGGTAAACCTGACTGTACCTGATGATGTGATGCATTCAGCGATTTCTATAAGAATGCGAGCATTTCTGTCGAATATAAGTTAAATATATAAGTTAAAACAATATATATTTAATTCTATTTAATGACGTCACTATTACATTATTATGGGTTTTCCTTTGGATCACGTGGAGTAATATGTAGGTTGCTGCTGGTTTTAATCTCCAAGTGTCATGTTTTCAGGTACCATATCTTATAGACTGATTATTCAAAGGGATCCCCAAACACCGGTTATCAACGGTTTATCAATCTATGGAATCTTTCATTTACAAATATATGTCTTACAACTGTCACCCGTTCAGAAATAGTAAAATTTGACGAGCAAAAACACAGTGCTTGAATTCCTCCCGCTGAATACGTCACAGATGTAAGAACTCAGCAGGCAGATAGCAGCCAGCATAGAGATACACATGCTATCTAGAGAGTTTTATCCTCTTCAATATCTCCGTTTTCCTAGCAATTTTTGTGCATTTATCGAAGTAATGTTGAAGCTGTGTTTCGGATAAGTGTACTTACACGCTTAATGGCGGAGATAATGACAACAAATGGTCGAAAGCCGAGAAAATCGGCAAGATGCCTGCGTCTGGCCAAAAGATGAAGCAGAGAAAATATGTTGCTCTAATATAGGCATATAAATGTATGGGTTCTTCCGACTTCACAACCTACGATGCAATAAAACGGTTTACATGCTTGTCTATCCGAAACCTGTGATCAAAATTTTCAGCAAAAAAAAAAAGACAAAAAAGAAGAAACAAGAAAAAAGGCAGAAAAAGAGAAAAAAACAAAACAAAACAATAAAGCGAAAAATCTACATCTGTATTGAATGCAGATGTTACTTTTCAACAAGCATGCTCCTTCCATAATCCCAATTAAGTCCTGGTTCGTCTGTCAAATCCAAGCCATGACGGATAGCTTGTACACTACAACGAATATCAGCCACTTCATCAGGAAGTATTTGTGAGCTTATGATCCCTCCGAACATGCCCATATTTGAACGAATTAAGTACCAGTCAATGTCTCCATATGGTTGCTTTGAAGTCAGATGTTTATAGGCTATCCTGAGATTTTTTTTAATTTAAGACACGCCCTCATGTTGTTTCCTCCAAAGAGTTTGTCCTTCAGCTTCTTCTCTACTTAGGGAGCTTCTTGAAATAAGAACACGAGTTCCTTGATAGGAATGGCATATGCCGGTTAGGCAAATCGGATACGCCATGCTCAGTGTGGTGTCCTGATCTGGATGGATTAGAGTTCCAATTGGAATGGCTTATGCCATCCCCCTCTTGTTATGGCATAGCCATCCTTTGTCTGCCCAGTTCCAAAAAGTATGCCATGGAGTTCCTAGGAGTTCCAACTCGGCGCAGCATGCCTATCTATTTGGAATGCATTATGTCATTTCCTAGCATGCCCCAATTTCAAGAAGCTTCCTTAAACTGAGCTTTAATCTAATTAAACGGAGATTCCACGAAGGTAGCGTACTGCCCCAAAACACCCTCCGTTCATTGGTTGATATTTTAAACGGACAGTTCCAGTAATAACTGTGCAGCCCTAATCTGCCTACAAGGCCTGGTATGGAGATAGGAGTACCAGTATACAGAACTGTATCATTCACACTCATAAGCTGACCTGTGTTCGGCTTGATTAAATGATTAAAGCTTGATGAATCTTTTGATTGAAATAATATATATTTAACATTTAATTTATTTCTACTTCCGAAAATTCTGATTTTCTTGACGGGGAATATTAAAAAAAAAACAAAACAGGCAAAATATACAGACATTATGCGAAGATTTCTTGTTTTATTACTCGGAAATACGCTAGAACGCGTCTCCGGCCATCTAAGACCGCTGGAGCTTCCCAGGCCTACGCGGCCCCTGGACCCTCGTCTATTTGTGCTGTGATAGTGGCCCCCCAATCACCAATTGCTTCCGCCGTGCCTGCTCGCGGTCCGCCAAAAGAGCTCAGTATACAAAAAAGAAATAGGTTCCGGTACGCATTTCACTTTTCCTAGACACAACACTCTTTTATTACACTTTAGTTATACACAATCACAGACGGCCATACAGATAAATATTACTGAATATCGAACCCGACATTGCTCGCCGGAATTCGATTTTTGTTGTTGTCACAGAAAACATTTTGTACTGGTAAGTTCGGTCACAATCACAGGCCCTCAAAACAAGAGTTTTGGGGAGTGTGGACGGAGGTATTACGGTGAAGTGTCGAAATATGGGGTCTCTATATATAACCCCATGCTTTATATAAAAATACACCAATGTCAGAAACGCACTTTGCGTGATACGAGAAATAAACGGTTTCCCTTCAAACAAAATACATCAGCATATTCTACAATTGTCACTCTATATATTCCCGTCGACAAATTAGTAAATTTGTGCAATTTTATACCTTTGCCGGGCGATTCAAAATCCAACCTGACTGTCCATTCAACCCGGCACAGCGAGATGATCGCCCGCTTCTTTCTCAATTCTGATTGGTCAGTCGCGACACGCCTCCGGTAAGAGAGGTCACACACTGATCAACTGACCAATCAGAATTGAGAAAGAAGCCGCAAACTCATTCCAATGACCTATGGCAGCATATGAAAGCAACATATCAACACAAAAAAATCATGTTGGTTACGAAGCAATTTGTGTTATTTTCATTACAATTTCGTTGCCATAATGAATTCAACACAATCGTTCCGTAGTTTATTCTACCATGAAAAATAAACCGGGTTAAATGGTGTGTAGGAGCAGGGCTCACATCTGCAGGTCTTTCACAATAATTTAGAAAAGGATCTCCCCAGGGAAACAAGAAGAAGCTGTTCGTGAATTTAATCATAGAGCTGAATCGTTGGTCACCGTGAAACCTGTCAGCATCTACCATGGAATCTATACGTCTGCCGCCAATCAGTAAGAAATGCAATTGTCAGGTCTTCTTGGAGATGACAAAGAGACATATATTACAGATGTGTTGTCATGCTGCACTTTATACAGAAAGCTATTTACACCTCATTAATCTCGACCAAACTTGGTGTTCATCAAGAATATGACAATATGTTAGAAAAACATACGCTTGGGGAAATTTGATACTAAAATTAAATCTTGCCAATCGAGAAAACGAAAAACAGACGACTGTGAAGTTCACAGACGACCTTCGGTTACGAGATAGTCCCCATAAAGACGCGATGAATGATTTCGTGTCTCAAAAATAGTTGAGTTAGGTGAAATTTTAGCCTCAAAATCCCATTGTGTGTGACAGTATTCTTACCTGATTGACTTGATACCAGTTTAAGCTTGCAATGTCAGTCACACCTATTTAGCAGGATCCATCATCGTTTTTGTTTCCCACAGTTTTGTCAAGTGAACAGCTCATATATATTTCTTGTAAATTATTCATCATGACAATTAGAAATTTGCCTCTAAACTACAGTATGTAGAGTAAAACATGATGCCTTATTGTTCTAATTATGCCCTCCATTGGCATAAGGCAGAAAAAAAAGAAAAGAAACAATCGCTGAATTATTGTTCACCTCCTTACAACAACAACAATACCATTACCGGTACATCAAAGCTAACGGTCGTTTGAAAAAAATCAGCCATGTACTTTTTTTGGGGAATCAAATGTTCACGCACATTCACATCTCAAAAATTAGAACTTACTTCATTAAAATTAAAACTTGCATATCACTCCGATTTAGCATGTTGATAAGGAATTTTTGGCTGGTAAGATCTAGGTTTTGTAAAATGATGTCTTGGCACAGGGCTACAAATTAAGTGAATGATGACAGATGTGTATAATTTGGCATAAAGGGAGACAACTCTGTTCGGATGTTGGCTGATAATAAATATAACCGGACTGTTCACTACCGGGAGCTAGGAAACTACGACTGAGATAAAAATCCATATCCTTTTTCAAGAAGCTATTTTTTTTTTTTTTTTTCAAAAAATATATTTTCAATATTTTGAGTGAGGTATAGATGAACACAAATTTAAATCGCCACCAATCAACTTTCCAAGATGTGTTCGTGTGTCTGTTAAAAAAGACCCCCGCAAGGACATGTAAAATGCCTTTCGGAAACCTTTGGCAGTTTCACAGACGCAAATTTGACTTTCCAACTCAGTTCACCTTATTTTATCTGTTGCGATCGGTATATTATGTTGTTTTACCACAAATACGGCCCGTCGTGAAATATGTACGTACTTTGGATCCGCTTTTAGCGTGCTGTAATATATGGAATTTTCCATTGTCTGCCATCTGGCATCTTGCAAGATGCAAACATTCAATATGGCGATCAACAGAACTCTCGAAGTCTTCAGATTTATAGCATAATATGTACAGTTAGCCTTAAAAATATGGAAAGCTGAACTTATTGTGTACACTGTAATTTGTAATTTCTTTTCAGATGTGAGTGATGATGTTAAATTTACTTCTGCTGACAACTCCATGGACCATTGTTTTTGTATGTATATACTTATATTGATTGATTAAATAAGAAAATCATATCATATTTGCAGACAGTATCATCAAAGGAATATTTTGATATATCATAAAGCTAACTAATTATTGTTCAAATATCAGTTCCACATCACTGTTCATTCTGGT